>JACXVL010000460.1:0-48913 GCA_014898675.1 Athelia sp. TMB | reverse complement strand
GAAGGGCCTGCCGGACTGCTTTGCGACGTCTTGGCAGTGTGATCCAGTGGAGCGAAGGACAGACAGCCCGCACATTGCACAAATCGTTTCCAGACTACCTCACCGACAGCGAGCACTGCTCGTCTAAACCTTGGTTCGTTGATGTCCCAGAACACCAGCACTCCCTTACAGTTTCCTGCCTGCGCGCCATAAATCATCACCTTCACTTCAACATGTGCAATCTATCAACATCTCATATCTCCAATGCAGAGCTTTTAGATCTTCCCAAACGCGTCGAGAAAGCCATTCCGCAAAGCCTGTCATACCCATGTCTCTTCTGGGGATATCACATCGGACAATCCCTGTTTGGGGACTCGAGCCTCATACCATTGATCTCGAAGTTTTTCAAGGAGAAATTCCTGTTCTGGTTGGAAGTCCTGAGTCTAATGGGCGAGATTCGACTAGTACCGCAAGCAATGATATCTGTAACAAAATTCATCCAGGTAAGCAAATTTTGTGCACTGGGCTGCCATTAATACAAGCCGAAACTGATAATTGGCATATCAGAACCCTGGCAGCGAAGTGGACGCCTTCGCGCAAGATGCCCTCGCGTTTTCCCGCAGATTTGGACCAGCGATGACATTCAGCGCGCCGCACATCTATATTTCCTGCATCCCTTTCGCACCCCAAGAATCTGTGATCAAGAAACAATACGCACCGCTTATGAAGAAGATCTTGGGCATTAAGAGTGGGATGGACAATACATGGCCGATCCTCCAGCAAGCAATCGAACACCCCAGCGCAGTGTATGCAGTGGCATTCTCTCCCGACGGGCTGCGCATTGCGTCAGGCTCGCAAGATGGGTTTGTTCGAGTATGGGATGCAGAGACGGGCACTCTCATCGCCGCACCATTCGAAGGGCACATTTCCGATATAAACTCGGTAGCCTTCTCTCCGGACGGACGGTGGATCGCATCAGGCTCGGACGATAATTCTGTTTGTGTATGGAACGCGGAGACGGGTGCTCTCATCGCTGGACGATTTACAGGACACACTGATTCGGTCAACTCAGTAGCCTTCTCGTCCGATGGGCAGCGGATCGCATCGGGCTCGAGCGACGGGTCTATTCGGATTTGGAACCCACAGACGGGGGCTCTTACTACTAGGCCATTCGGAGAGCACACTGGCGCAGTGTATGCAGTAGCGTTCTCTCCTGACGGCCGGCGCGTGGCATCGGGCTCGGCCGACAGGTCAGTTCGAGTATGTGATGCGGAGACGGGCACCCTATTCGCCGAACCATTCGAAGGGCATCCTCAAAATGTCTATTCAGTAGCCTTCTCTCCGGACGGGAAGCGCATCGCTTTAGGCTCCGCAGACGAGTCTGTTCGAGTGTGGATTGTGGAAACAGGCGTGCTCAGCGCTGCACCATTGGAAGGGCACACCAGTGCTGTTTTATCAGTTGCCTTCTCACCGGATGGGCAGCGCATTGCCTCGGGCTCGACAGACCAAACTGTTCGAGTCTGGGATGTGAAGTCGGGTGCCCTCGTCGCCGGACCGTTCCAAGGGCACACCAATTGGATTCGCTCGGTAGCCTTCTCGCCGGACGGGCAGCGCATCGCATCGGGCTCGGACGACAAGTCTGTTCGGGTATGGAGAGCGGAGGCCGGTGTTCTCTCCGCCACACCATTTGTAGATAGCACTGGTTTCATTTCATCAGCAGCCATCTCGCCGGACGGACGACGCATCGCAGCAGCCTCGGGCCGGTCAGTGCGAGTGTGGGATGTCGAAACGGGCGCTCTCCCCGCCGGACCATTCGAAGGGCACACTGGTGATATTCGCTCGGTAGCCTTCTCGCTAGACGGGCAGCGCATCGCATCGGGCTCGGAAGACCGGTCTGTTCGTGTATGGGACACACAGACGGGCGCCCTCGTCGCTGGGCCATTCGATGGGCACACCGAGGCAGTCACCTCGGTAGCCTTCTCGCCGGACGGGTGGCGCATTGCATCGGGCTCGTACGACAAGTCTATTCGAGTGTGGGACGCAGAGACAGGCGCCCTCGTCGCCAGACCATTCAAAGGGCACACCAAATGGATCACATCAGTGGCCTTCTCGCCAGACGGGCAGCGCATCGCCTCAGGCTCGGTTGACCTGTCTGTTAGGGTATGGGACGCACAGACGGGAGCTCTCATCGCTGGACCATTCAAAGTGCACACTTACTGGGTCATCTCAGTGGTCTTCTCACCTGACGGGCAGCGTATCGCATCGGGCTCCTGGGACAAGTCTGTTCGAGTTTGGAATGCGGAGACAGGTGTTCTCGTCGCTGGACCATTCAAAGGGCACACAGACACGGTCAACTCAGTGTCCTTCTCGCCGAACGGGCAGTACATTGCATCTGGCTCGTATGACCAGTCTGTTCGGATATGGGATGCACAGACGGGTGCTCTCATCCGTCGCCCCGAAGAGCACACCGACCCTGTCGTGTCCGTGGCGTTCTCATCAGATGGACACCGCCTGCTGTCTGCAAGTAGATCCACCATGCGCGTTGACAACTTCACTCACATGATATCCTCCCCTCGGGGCACGACATCTACCTCCCTAGACGAGGCCTCCCCCCAAGACGGCGCGGGCGATGGGTTCGCAAGTGACTCGCGCCTTGAGCACGGGTGGATGCGGAACCGCAAAGGCGAATTGCTGTTCTGGGTCCCGCCTGAACATCGGACAGAGCTATGGTGGCCTCATAGAATCGCAGTCATCGGCACCGAACAACCAACTCGTCTGGACCTAGAACACTTTGTTCATGGAGAGAAGTGGGCTCATTGCTACGAGGAACGCCGTTGATGCTCTCGTCTGGGTGTATTATGTATCTCATTGCGCAGAAAGTGATTATAATAGTGTCAAGATATCGTGTCGGTTGTATATATGTATTTATTACGGATCTGTAGTAGCATGAATCAGGCTGAAATTGAAAGAGAGATTGCTGCTGCAAGTCAGTTTCAGAAATATGCGTACAAGTCTGACCCCGCTCACCTTTCCGCGTCTGAGCCCCACGGTGATAGTGGCATTGCCCTAGCAGCGCAAGAAATGGGTGCATAAGAATGAGGGACAGGAGCGCATCGTGTGCGGAGGCAGAGCTCCGTATCTGGGTCAACTGCAAGCGTTGATAGCCACCCACAGGGATGGCAGATGCACCTCATGGATGGCGCAGTGCTGGCAGCGAGGGCCGTGACTGCAGAACAAGGCTACATCTCCCTGCGTCTTCGGCAATACCGTATGTCATGTGCTGAGTTGATGACGCGAGGCAGCCAGGTGTCCCGAGAATGGGCGGGCAGGTTCACGGGGAACAGTGTGGAGGCGATCTCAACTCTTGCTGGTAGGCCTTGTGGGCGACTTGCGATGGCGGCGAAGGCCACCCCCAGCGACCGAGATCGAGATGTGTGCAGACGATGACATCGAGGCCGCCGCGTGATGTCATCAATGAGCTCAAGACCTTGTTCATGACGATGTGAAGGTACTCATCGAAGCGCAGGAAGGACTTCTAGCGGAACTTTTACTTCAGGAAGGCACGCCCGGCCCGGCCGATCCCGCTTGACTCGAATTTCCGAATCCGCGGAGTCTGTCACTGCCCCTCGTCAGTCGTTAGTCAAGTACGCGCTGGTCTATACGTCCGCTATCTTCTCGTACCGTTCTACCGCGCCCTACATCACCTGCAACACGCTCTCCTCCTCTGCCCGCTGCTAGCCTGGGGCTCGACACGCTCGTTGTGACGTGGATCCCCAAGACCCAGAGTGCTGCAGGAGGAGGCAGGGGGCAACATCATCTCCACAACCGCGCCAATCTTGAACATCCTATGGGAAAGCTGCAAAGTGAGCCCCAACCACCTGTCAGCGGTCCGTTCTGACTATTCACTAGTGTCGCAAACCGCGGCCCCCTTCTGTCCCACTTGTCATCCATCTCTCCTGGACGGCTCAAAGTGCCCGGCTCCAACTTTGTGATCCTTTATGCATGGCTCACCCCCGTTGTATGACCACATCGCGCGTGCGACTGAGCTCTAGACCATAATTCACGAGTCCATGAAGAAGCCTGGCATGATGCCCGCAGCGCGCTCAGCGCGCTGTCTACGGTTGCCCAAATATGTCGCGCGCCCTGCAAGCATGTTTCTTTGGTCCTACGCTGAGCATGAGCTGATATCCAACCAGAGATGGGATCGGCCAGACGTTTCGAGCGCGAGCAGATGATACCCATTCGCTGGACATTACTCCCGCGACCATCGCCCACTTTCAGGAAAGCTTCTCGGCTCCGGCGGTGCCGCACAAGCACGATATTTCTCCTACGCCCGTGACTTGACCGTCAGCACAGTCCAATCAAGTCGTGCATGCTCCCGCCGTGCTCCCAGACAGGTCTACTGGCAGTGCAGTTCTGCTATATTCCCGTGTCTCCTAAATCTGCGTTGCTTCCTCCATACTATATGATCTCGATTCGAGCTAGCACTAGTTTTACAGGCCCGCGCATCGTGCCTCTATCGCCCGCCTATAACTCTAGGAATCTCGCTGTGACTAATTTGTCTCCTGGACCAGTGACCGAGTGCGAGACGGGAGTTCGAGATCGCGGCGCCTCATCAAAGCGGCACGCAGACCAGACTGCGCTCACGCAATCAGGCAGCTTCTTGCATTGTATGCTCGTTGAGGAAGCTCGCCTTGGTGTTACACCCCCTCGGCCGCGATGTGTCCACAGTGGGCGGATTTTGATGGGCAGTGGGGAAGTCATAGTCACACGGGGAAGGTGAAATGCAGGATTTCGTGATGAGAGCAACGAGTGTCTTGCAAGCTATTGATACAATCGCAGTTGCAAGTTCTGACTTGCCTAATTGCAAATGAGCACTCGTACGTCGTTGCTGTTAGGGAGAACGGGTGATAGGTGCAACCATTGAGTGGAGTGATAACATACCGTTTACATGCCCTGCGACATTTATTTACTAGGCACGATGTATTACTATCCCAATAAAATCCCAATTTTATGCTACCTTGTTCTGCTTTTGATGTTCACTTCATCTGCCGATGATTCAAAAATGTATTTGAACGCTCTTGTTCACATAAGTGGCACACACGAGGGCGAGTTAGAGCAGAGAGGCTGTAAGTACGACTACAAAATAGTTGCTGCATGATGCAGAACGGGAACTGCTAGGAGGACGGAGCACCATTAACCAAAGCGAGCGGTGAACGCGGCGATTTGCCACCGGTCCGGGTGCTCCGACGCAAAAATGAAACCATTTCGAGCGGCGTAGTGGCCGAAACGGGGAATCTGTCAGCAACAACACGCTCGCACCAACGAGCACGGCGAGCACTGGCGAGCAAGCCAACACGACCTCTTAGGATTTGGTACGGGATCGGGACTCGAGATTCGCTCACACTCGTCACCGGCGCTCGTCACCGCGTCATCCGCCTCTCAAGCAACCCCGTGCTCTAACGCGAGAATGTCCAAGGGTGTGTCGTCCGCCTTCGTCTCTGCCTCTACCTCTGCTTCATCGATCGCGATCCCCGTATCCACGTCAGACTCTACAAGTGCCATGACTACGATCCTCGCCCAACCGAGACACTAGTACTCGTCCTCTTCAGTGCGTCTATTGTCTCGCCCTTCCCTGCCCTTGCAAACACCTATTGCAATTGACAGAACGTCTGAACGCCCACGGCGCCTGCTCCGCGGCCTTGTCCACCGTCCCAGTCCAAGCTCTTCGTCGCGCAACCCACGATCGTTGGTCTACTACCGGCCAGCGGCGGGCGCTGCGTCAGCAACTCCGGCTCCGACCTGTGCTTGTATTTCTCTAAGGGCTATCCCAAGGTGCCCCCCCATCCCCCTTTCCCCTCACTACTTGTATCGTGTTGCTGATGATGGAATAAGACCCACCCATTTACGCGCGCGACGCGAACCAGACCTCCATCTCCCCCAGGCAGGAACATTGCGATTGCCTGAACTCTAGGGTCCTCGCGCACGTCACCGTGAACGCGATGGGTTTCGAACTCCTCGACCGGACGTCAACCTCGCGCTAGGGCCACGATGAGCGGCGCGCGCAACGTCCCCACTGAGCGCAATCGGCAGGGCGCGGACGCGGATGCCGCCTAAGACGCGCGGGAAGCAATCGGAGGGCGTCATCGTTTGCGCGAAGGACCTTGCGCTGAACAAGCAGGACTGCTACCGCGGCGGACGGGGCGAGGCGTACTCTTTGCATGAGGCGGTATGAGCCTTCACGAGATGCAGCTGCCGGGGTTCACGAAGCGCGGGCGCGGGGAGCGGGATGCGCGCTTCCAACTGCGCAGCCAGACGTCCCCGTGCGAGAACCGGCTCCTACTAGACATGGTCCTTGGGGCATTTTGCCTTCTAAGTGCGTGCTTCTCACTGCTGTCATGCAGCGATAATGCTGATATGTAGCGCAGGGATTCATGCTATCCCGCCCTCTGCGTGCGCCTTGATTGACTCGGTTATGAACAAGCCGGCCTCCTCGCATACGGCGACGAAAATGAGCCGAACGCGCAACCGCGAACAACAGCTACAGGACGTGCAAGTCGGGCAGGCGATGATGAACCGGAGCTTCGGGGGGAGCCGCTTCGAGAACATAGTAGCGGGGCCACGAGCGCGTAGTACCAGATGCATATTGGTAGAACAAGAACTACCCCGCAAGCACTTCGAATACAAACGGAGAACATGGAGCTCGAGGGCCAACGTGTGAACGAGCACGCGAACGTCGGGCACGGATCACAGCGTGCAGACCCACGAGATCGGCCCGGCGCGCACTGCTGCCAACGGGTAAGTCTATCGCGGCTTATGACAGGCGACGAATGGCGCTGACGAATGCAACCAAACAGCATTCCCCGTTGACTTCACCGAATCAAGAACTTCGCCATCGTCGCGTCTGATGCACGCCCGAACGAGGATGGCGCTAACTGGTGCTCGGACCGGGACTGACACTAGGGCTCTGGCACCACGAACTCCCCTGCCTCCACCCAACCACCACCAGTCCACCGCGCAGTGCTCGACTCTTCGTTCTAGGACAAGCACAGTTGTGATCTCACGCTTCAGGAATCAGGATTCATGGCGTCCCGTCTCGTGCGCCGCGCACGCCCCGCTCTCACCTCCAAGCAGTCGCGCTCAGCCTCAAGCGTAATAATTGGGGCAGCGACATTGGTGGCGCCGGATGTTGATGGTGACGAAGTTTATCCCTGGCCAGATGCTTGGTGAGCCATTCCCTTTCACCGAAGTGCACATGAGTAGCGCTGACGATCGGATAGGGCACATATAAATGCTGGGTTATCAGAAAGCATGACCATGCCAATGCCCGGAGACATTCACTGTCTCTCTGAGACGCGACTTTCGAGAGACTGCGAACGCCCGTGAAGAAGCTCGCGCTGGGCATCGACTGCTATGGCGAGTCCGTCGAGCACCATTTCGGGATCACCACTGGAGCCCCAAAACCGAAGGCGCAGAGTTCCCAAGTTCCACGGGTGGGTCTATCGTACCGTCTTGCGCGAATCCTTCCCTAATAAAGACCTAGCGTTGCGCTTCAAGTGCAAGCAGAAGTTGATCATCATCGAAGATAACAAGCATGAACATGTGGTCTACTTAGCTGCCCATACTTCGAAGAGACGGACGTCACCTTAATCATCCTCCTGTACAGCCAACCAGGTTAGTCCCGCCCACATTCCTCCCCGATGGCCCGCCGTCCTCACGTGCCGATCTACTACGAACAGTTTTCTCTCAGGTTTCTCGCCATTCTCGCCCTCGTGTATCCTCGCTATGCGCCCATCAGAGTTACAAACTACCTCGTCACATAACCATTTCTGGCTGCACAGTCCCTCACGTGCCAGGATGGCATGATTGTTCAGCATTAAACAGGAGAGCTGCAAAAGGTAAAATTAATCTTCGCCTACCAAGAACTCATGCTGATCATCCGATGCTACTGGTAGCTGCAAACCGCGCGTAGCACTTTCGCTATCCTCCAATGACTCGCTGGCCACTCCGGACGCTGCAAATTGCACCCATGTACATTCATGAACCCTTTTCGCTGGACCCACCGCGCTCGAGGACCTCGTACCTGCAGAGCAGTGCAGCATGGCGCAGGCGACGGATTCTGGCGTGGTTCGTGGCTACGTGTTCGCGGGGTTGATATATGGACGATGAATGATCACATGCACACCAGACTCGCCGCGCTCACTACCAGCTGTAACTCTGTAGCATTTCATCATCCAAAGATTATACTGGACCCTGGACAGCTCTGAGCAAGGAAGTGCAACTTTTTTTGCACGTTTATATACGTGCACTGCCGAGGTCCAGCATCCTCTCGAAAGGCAGACGTAGTACCAGGCCTAGAGAGATGTACAGTTGTTTCGCGAAACGGTCCAATCTTGAACCTGCGCGGCGACACGTAAGGATGCATCGCACGCAACCTGGGATCTGCGATACATTACCCAATCATTTTACAAGCGACGATTGTATATCACAGATGAAGATTATGGTGGCATAGAATGCTCGACGCGTCAACAACTTGAACACGGCTTTCATGACGGTTACGGAACTTTTACTGAACGTATACCCCTCGTCAACGCGTCAACGCGTCAACCCTCGTTCTGCTGCCATGAACATGTCAAGCTTCAATTCCACATATCTGAGCGCCTTCGTTCGAGCATCGCACGCAACGGTGCTGTAGCAAATCTGGACTGTGCGAGTGAAACACGGAATGGCCCATCGGCACTTCACTCTGATGAGACATTTCACAAACAACGAGGCTACAACGCTGGCTCCCACTCGGATTCATCACTCTATCTGGTTAAGGATTCGGTATGGCCTTCGAATCCCACGGTCTGAGCGCTGCACTCGTTGAAACGTGCCTGTGAGGTCAGGAATCCGAGCTGCGCGTAGACTGCCCTCTACACTTCCCGCTGATCGCGGATTCCGCAACAAGAGTGCGGCGTTGGTTAGGACCTACAATTGATTATACATCTATCTTGCTTTTGCATTCCGCCGTACTTCATCTTGTCCCTTCCCTTCATTTTCCTTCTTCGCCCTGCTTCCTTTTGCCCTCCTTCACGTCCCTATCTTTCATCTCCTCCCCCGTCTTCCTTCCAACTACTCTGCCCCTCCATTTTTCTGAGGGCCCGTCATGTCGCAAAGCTTCCTTCTAACAAGTATGTTTCCCGACTTGCATTCTTATAGCGCACTTTCTGATCGAGGCCCTTGATCCAGTCCAAAGCGTCGACGGTCTGTCTTGGCCGTCGAGGTTCTATTCTAAATATCGATCGAAACTGAAACCGAACCTGTTCGTCGAGGTATATGTCGATCAGAAGCAGGTCGGCCGATCAAAGACGGCTACGGACACACTGGAGCCAAGATGGAACAAGACTGTCACCATGTACGTTGTGACGCTTGATGAAACGAAACGCCTCTTTGATACCCCCCACAGATCGTCTGCGCAAGAATCATCCGAGTTGATCATGAAACTAAAACACCAATCCGCTCTCCCCAGTGATCCTTGCTTCGGCACTGTGAAAACGACTGTGGGACAACTGCTACGGCTATCCGAAGGGCTTGAAGGTGAGGCAATATGATCTGAGCGTGGAAGGATGCTGAGACCTTTGCAGTCGCGCAGCTCAAGCTTGAACACGGCCCAAAAAGCACCATGTATGACGCGGACGGGTTCATATCTGCTGGCATCAAGATTTTGGATAAGGGTCAAGCTCGCGAGAACGTGTTGTCGAATATACGAGACGATCTCGAAGGCCAACACATTGCGGCATCTCATCCCATGCCATCCGTTCCACCAGCAGCCGACGGCTTGGCGAATACGATATCTGAAAACGAGGATCTTCTCCAAAGCCTGGGCACCGTTCTAGACAAGATAAAACTGATCGCCGACGTTACAGTCGGGATGGTAGACACGTTGGCAAAGGTAAAATGAGCTTTATACGACACTTGTAAGGAACCATCCACTGATGCAGACGTGGCTCCAGATTCATCCGTATGCCGACACAGCCTGGAAAATCTTGAGCTCGTTGTACAAGGTTCGTGATAGAAGTCTTCCTGACTGTTTCAAACTCTGACGCCATAGACTAGGCGTACAAACAGCAAACAGAAACCGATGCTGAAGTTTTAGCCCTATTCAGGAAATTGGCAGATTTATACTCGTTTGTGGATGGTGTCGAAAGTCTCAAGGAGAAAATCGCACAGTTGGACGCCGTCCTCACGCGAGTTCTTGAGCAGACCGCAGAGTGTGGGATATTCTTCCGCGAGTACACCAGTCATGGGTTTGCCAGTGAGTGCGCGCTTGACTGAAGTCCGATTGCTATACTCAGTGTCTTCAATTAGGACGGTTCATGGGGCAAGCAATTTCAAATCGCGGCCAGGTGATATCTGAGCTATCTTCGACGCTGGATCGATTGCAGGAAGACCTCATGTCCGGGCTGGCACTGCATACCGCGTGCGTATCTACCAAAACCGCGTTTGTATCAAGCCAAATCAAGGCTGGCGTCGATAGGCTTGGTGAGTGCTCTGCCTCTTTCTGCGTCAGCTAGGATCCCGGTGGCTAAACTCGGTCGCTAGTTGAATCCAATCATTTGCGTGGTCTTAAACCCGCAGAAATGAACAACGCTAAGCGATCACTATGCCTTCCAGGCACTCAACAAGACCGGCTCAAAGAGGTCATTGACTGGCTTATGACTCCATCCGACCGAAACGTGCTGTGGCTGCACGGCGCTGCTGGCCTAGGGAAAAGCACCATAGCGACCACAATTGCCGACCATTTTGGAGGGCTCCATAGGCAAGGTGCCTTCATCTTCTTCGACAGGAATTCTCCAACCGAGAGCACTCCCGAACGGGTCATATCTACCTTGGTACTTCAGCTCGCACGACAGAATGCAGCTATTCATTCCGCAGTTTCTGCAGCCATTTCAGACCGTCCAGGCCTGGTCTCAGACTTGATCGAAACGCAGTTCAAGTCATTACTCCTCGACCCACTTTCGAAAGTTACTGGACAACTCGAGGGACCGACCATCATCATTATAGACGCACTTGACGAATGCGGCACAGCTTCTTCGAGACGAAAGTTGCTCGAACTCTTATCAAAAGACTTTAGCAAACTGCCTCCCCAGTTCCGTGTCTTGATAACCAGCCGACCAGAACACGACATCCAACGCGCGCTCGCATCTCGCGACCATATACATGCCATCGACCTTTCCAAGGCGAGTGATGCAGATATGCGGACATACATCCAACATGAAATGCGAGAGATATTCAATGTCAACGGCAAGGGCCAAGAACCATCAAAAGGCTGGCGCGATGCTGAAATCGAGACATTGGTGCGCTACGCGGATGGCTTATTTATCTGGGCTGCGACAGCCATGAAGCTTCTGTTCGCGGAGGATTTCCCTGATGAGTGGTTAGCCGATCTATTGCGCCAGAACCGTCCTATTTTCACTCTCGACGAGCTGTACAAGACAGCTCTGCTCTCCGCGAGTAAATGGCACTCTGGCGAGACAATAGAGGTCTACAACAGAATCCTTGGGCTCATTGTCATCAGCCAAGTTCCGTTAACGGATGCAACGATTTCGACTTTCCTAGAGTTTCAAGATGATGGGAGCAGATGCCAGACTGCCCTCCGACGCCTTGGCTCTGTCATTCATTGGAGCGAAGGACAGCCCGCACGCACACTGCATAAATCATTCCCCGATTTCCTCACCGATCCCAAGCACAAGCTTGAACCTTGGCACATCGACGTCCACCAACATCATCGCTCCCTTGCAGTTTCCTGCTTGCGCATCATGGATAACCAACTTCACTTCAACATTGGCAATCTAGCAACGTCCCATATCCCTAACGCAGACATTCCAGATCTTTCCAACCGCGTAGGGATTGCCGTTCCGCAAAGCCTATCATACCCATGTCTTTTTTGGGGACATCATATCCGAAAATCCCTGTCTGGAGACTCGAGCCTCCTACCATTGATCTCGAAGTTTTTCAAGGAGAAATTCCTGTTCTGGTTGGAAGTCCTGAGTCTAATGGGCGAGATTCGACTAGTACCGCAAACAATGATATCTATAACAAAATTCATCCAGGTAAGCAAATTTTGTGCATTGGGCGGCCATTTATACAAGCCGAAACTGACAATTGGCGGCATATCAGAACCCTGGGAGCGAAGTGGACGCCTTCGCGCAAGATGCCCTCGCGTTTTCTCGCCGATTTGGACCAGCAATGGCATTCAGCGCACCGCACATCTATATTTCCTGCATCCCTTTCGCACCCCAAGAATCTGTGATCAAGCAGCAATACGCACCGCTGATGAAGAAGATCTTGGGCATTAGGAGTGGGATGGATGATACATGGCCGGTCCTCCAGCAAGCAATTGAACACCCAAGCGAAGTGTATGCAGTGGCATTCTCTCCCGACGGGCTGCGCATTGCGTCGGGCTCGGCAGATGGGTTTGTTCGAGTATGGGATGCAGAGACAGGCGCTCTCATCGCCGCACCATTCGAAGGGCACACTGCATCTGTATACTCGGTAGCCTTTTCTCCGGACGGACAGTGGATCGCATCAGGCTCGGCCGATAACTCTGTTTGCGTATGGAACGCGGAGACGGGTGCTCTCATTGCCGGACCATTTACAGGACACACTGATTCGGTCAACTCAGTCGCCTTCTCGTCCGATGGGCAGCGGATCGCGTCGGGTTCGAGCGACTGCTCTGTTCTGATTTGGAACCCACAGACGGGGGCTCTGATTGCTGACCAATTCGAATGGCATGCCGGCAGAGTAAATGCAGTGGCGTTTTGTCCCGACGGGCGGCGCATTGCATCGGGCTCGGAAGATCGGTCTGTTCGAGTATGTGATGCGAAAACGGGGACTCTAGTCGGACTATTTGAAGGGCACACTGAAGATGTCTATTCAGTAGCCTTCTCTCCAGACGGGAAGCTCATCGCATCAGGCTCACAAGACAAGTCTGTTCAAGTGTGGGACGCTGAGACAGGCGTGCTCAGCGCTGCACCATTCGAAGGGCACACCCATTGGATCAGATCAATAGCCTTCTCGCCAGACGGGCAGCGCATCGCATCAAGCTCGGACGACGGTTCTACTCGGGTCTGGAATACGAAGTCGGGGGCCCTCATCGCCGGACCATTCCAAGAGCACACTGGTTGTATTCGCTCGGTAGCCTTCTCGCCGGACGGGCAGCGCATCGCATCGGGCTCGCAAGACAAGTCTGTTCGAATATGGAGAGCGGAGAGCGGACTTCTCTTGGCTACGCCAGTTGAAGAGAACTTTGGCTTCATTTCATCAGCAGTCATCTCGCCGGACGGGCGACGCATCGCAGCAGCCTCGGGCGGGTCAGTGCGAGTGTGGGATGTCGAGGCGGGTGCTCTCACCGCCGGACCATTCGAAGGGCACGCTGGTTATATTTGTTCGTTAGCCTTCTCGTCAGATGGGCGGCGCATCGCATTGGGCTTAGAAGACGGGCCTGTTCGTGTATGGGACACGCAGACGGGCGCCCTCGTCGCTGGGCCATTCGAAGGACATGCCCGCACGGTCAGCTCGGTAGCCTTCTCGCCGGACGGGCGGCGCATTGCATCGGGCTCGTTCGACTGGTCTATTCGAGTGTGGAACGCAGAGACAGGTGCCCTCGTCGCCGGACCATTCAAAGGGCACACCGATCCAATCACATCAGTGGCCTTCTCGCCAGACGGGAGGCGCATCGCATCAGGCTCGTGGGACAAGTCTGTTCGGGTATGGGACGCACAGACGGGAGCTCTCATCGCTGGGCCATTTGAAGGGCACACTGACTTTGTCACCTCGGTGGTCTTTTCACCTGACGGGCAGTGTATCGCATCGGGCTCCGAGGACGCGTCTGTTCGAGTTTGGAATGCGGAGACTGGTGTTCTCGCCGCTGGACCATTCAAAGGGCACACCAACTGGCTCACCTCGGTGTCCTTCTCGCCGAACGGGCAGTACATTGCATCTGGCTCGGACGACCGGTCTGTTCGGATATGGGACGCACTGACAGGCGCTCTCATCCCTGGGCCCGAAGAGCACACCGACTCTGTGACGTCCGTGGCTTTCTCATCAGATGGACACCGTCTGCTCTCTGCCAGCAAATCCACCATCCGCGTTGACAACTTTAATCAAATGATATCCTCCCCCCGAGGCATGACATCTACCTCCCCAGACGGGGCCTCGCCTCATGATGACGCGGGCGATGGGTTCGCAAGTGACTCGCGCCTTGAGCACGGGTGGATGCGCAACCGCAAAGGTGGCCTCCTATTCTGGGTCCCGCCCGAACATCGAGAAGAGCTATGGCAGGCTCATAGAATAGCGGTCATCAGCACCAAACGGTCAACTCGTCTGGATCTAGAACACTTCGTTCATGGAGAGGATTGGGCTCAGTGCTACGAAGAGCATTGTTGATGCTTTCGTTTGGGTGGAATGTGTATTTCATTGCGCGGAAAGTGATTGTCATGATGCCCAGATATCGTGTTGGTTGTATACATGTAGTTATTACGGATCTGCAGTAGCGCAAATCAGGCTAAAATTGATAGGGAGATTGCTGCTGCAAATGAGTTTCCGAAATATGCCTACAAGTCTGAACCCCGCTGACCTTTCCGCTGCTAGACCCATGGTGATAGTGGAATTAACCTAGTCGCGCAAGAAATGGGTGCGTAAGAGTGAGGGATAAGAACACGCCGTGCGGAAGCAGAGCTCCACATCTGTATCAACTGCAAGCGTGGATAGCCGTCCACAGGGATGCTAGACGTACCTCATGGATGGCGCAGTGTGCTGGCAGCGAGGGCCGTGGCTGCAGAACAAGGCGTCATCCCACTGCGTCTCAGGGAATACCGTAAGTCATGGGATGAGTTGATGACGCGAGGCAGCCAGGTGTCCCGAGAATGAGCGAGCAGGTTCATGTACAGATGCTCTTGACTCTTGCTACCGCCCCTTATTATGGTGAACATGTCAGTAGCTATATGATCTGAGCCGAAGTCGGAATGTTAATGGGGACAATGGACGAAGGTCATGACGTTGAGGCGATGTTATAGGATGTTATTTTGATGAGTCAACGAGGAGGATGAAAAGGTCAGGAAGTGTCTCGGAGCGCAGAACTTTGCAATGCCGGCCCGGGTAATTCCGCCGGGCCCGTCGCCCGAGTACGTGGCCGCCGCCCGCCCGTTTCCAGCATCATCCGCTGCGTCACGGTCACTGGTGCAAGTGCCAAGTACGCGCCAAACTCGCGCCCTACACAGATGAAACGACCAGTACCCGGGATTCGCTCAGACGCGTCAACTACGCGCGTCATCGCGTCATCAGTCGCTCGAGACAGCATTCACCCGAATCATCGCAACAAGAGGTCGAGAAAGTCGGCACCCCGAGTGCTCCTCCAGCAAGCCCCGTACTCCAGCGCGAGCACGTCCAAGCTGAGGCTGTGCCTGTCTCCGCGAGCATGTATCAAGCACGAGCAATTGCAACGCGCTATCCCGCAAGTCGACTACACCGAGAAACGCATGCAGCTTTCGGGTTTGGGTAGAGCCCATTGCCGCGCCGCAGTCTGGCGCAGGCGCTCGTACGCGGCCTTCACCCTCTTGGCTTGCGCTCCAGGCTGCCACACCTCCGCCGCCAGCGCCAGCGCCAGTACATGCACAGAAAGGCGGCGAGACGAAGCTCGACAGCAGCGCGCCGCCGCGACGCTCGGCGTGAAAAATACGGGCGCGGTGGTGTGCAGCATTGAGTTCGCGCAGCTGTGCTTCGGCTTCCCCGCCGCGCGTGTTGCGTGGGTTCCCGTGTGAACACATCAAGGGCGGTGCGAGCGAGCCTCATGGTTGAGCTGAAGGACACCTCGCTCCAGGACGTGATCACATAGCGCTGGGTGATCAAGTCATGGTTTATTTCGGGAGCTCGTCAAGGCAGCTGAATCTGACGAAGATGTTCACGTTTTTGCGTGGTCCGAAGCTGCGGTCGTTCGATAAACCAAGATTGCCGCTGCTGCTATACTATCCTCTGTATTGGGTTTATTTGTACTTGACTATGTGTCTGTGAATATGTCGATACTCTACGTTCGATCAACTCTGGCGTATCGAGGATGAAGGGGGTGCGAAGATGATTCACCGAATATAACAAGAAGCAAGATAGATAACCATGGCGAACAAGATATTTAGAGATCGAGCATGGATTCGAAGTTTGAATACGCGGAGCAAGGTCTGTGGCAGGTGGCAAGGGCAAGATGACAAGCGGGAAAACGGAGTATAGTCCACAGCAATGGGCATATATGGTAATGCATTGCAGTCTAAAGAGCAGAGGGGTGTCAATGTTCGAAAATGAGGTCCAGCGGAGAATCAGAATCATACATCATGGAAAGTAAAGAATGACAGAGATGAGTCTGTGACGAAGGTTGCTGGATGATAGCAAACGGCCAACGCACTGGCAGTTGCACATTGACACCAGCAGCACGTTGCCGATTGGCGGCCCTCCGTGCGCTTTGAGCGCGGGTGACAAGTTCGCCAGCATAATCCGTCCGGGCGAGGGAAGAGCGCGAGCGAGCAAAGGCGCGCAGCGTGGGCAAGGGTGCACTCTCTAAGAATCCTGAGCAGGATGGCTAGGCTCTCACGGCCGGATGTGTGAGCGCGTCTTCTTCGGTGCGTCGGGTTAGGGAAAGGGATTTCTTCAGGTGCAGAGGGGTCGAGGCATCCTGAGAACGGGATAGTTGAGGATATGGTTCATCGTCATGAGGAGGCACTCACCGCGCATTTAGGTGGGATTCCCGATAGAGCCACCCTTGCGTCATGAGAATGGTCGGATTAGATGTGCCCCGCCCACCATGACCAAGCCACGATCCTGTTTAATACCTACCTGGTTTGTGTCCGGTATATGCATCGCATTCGCAAGACTGCCGGTGCGAGATGGTATTCCCTTCCGGTTTGTCGGGCTCCCACATACGTCAGAGACGGAAAGGATTTGGTCTTGAAGCTCGCGCAAAACTAGCAGTAGTGTTATGACTCGCTTTTCAGCTGCTCACATCCGCGCTTGCGCGTGGTTGTAAATGCTGCAGGGACGCGATGCGACTTTTAAGGAGTCTCTGACGCCGAGGCATTGTGAACGAGGGGTTTGGATTCAGCTCTGGCATGCCTCGTCCTTGAATTGAGATGCGCAGGGAGTTGGGAGACGCTTCGTAGATCAAAGATGATTTCTAACATGTGTGAGCCTAGAATAGTGGAGTACAGTCAATCATACGACGAGATAACGGCGAGAACTGAACGGACCTGTTGGACCTCTAATTGATGCCCAGTCGGCACATCGTCGTCCATGATCCTCTTGGGGAGCAGAAGCTCTGAGAACGCCCAAGTCCTGGGTTTTGGCCAGCATTCAAACTTGAGTCGGAAACAGCCTGAAGGCGAGTTGAGCCAGAAGTCTAGACTGAGATGCAGCGCTCATGATCAAGCTTCATGTGAGGCTCTGAATGATATATCGTGATTGATAGTTGAGTTTTATTGCTAGCATGTTGAGACCTAAGGACATCGATGTAGAGAGCATCACCTTGCTTTAGCTAGGTCTGCCACTCGATATTATGACGTAACTCGCCACAAAGTTGACGCAGAAACCTGACACTGTGGGAAAATGACGTTTCAACCCTTCTACCAACTTCTTGAACCTTCATTGACTATGTGCCCTTCATCTGCTTAAGCTTGGTGATTGTTAGCTATCATATGTATTTGCATAGTGTACGTGCGTATTACAAAATTTTTGGGAGAATCCCAAGCCCGAGTATAACTATGATGCCGTTTTAGCTGTAATTTATTTGTTGTGCACCCTTTATCATGTTAGCATGCCGACACGAGAGATGTGTATTCGAATTGTATAGTGATGGCATACGTCTGCAACGTGTATTTTGATATGGCATCGACGCAATATTTCTGGATTGTTCACTGACTCTTGAGGATCACATATATAGCCGCGTGTGCACCCGAGGCTGCCTTCGACATTTACGGTGGGGTACCTGTTCGTCTGCGTAAGTAAGACTGTGTGATTGAAGTTGGAAACGCATTACATAGCCATCTTTAAATCTAGGCATTGATCCATCCACATTTGTATCTCAGCTACGATGACGTCCATAGTTGCGCTTGCACTGCTCCCTTCTTTCAGAGGGATTATTGCAGCCGCGTCAAAGGGGATGTCTTGTGGATACCCAGCTGCTGAGAGTATTGCACGTCTCAAATCTCTTGGCAGTGAATACTCATCTTCGCAATTCTCTATGCTTTCCGGCCATTGTACGGGCTTCAGAGTGTACGCGCCACTCTGCTGCTGCTGCTGCTGCTGCTGCTGCTGTTGCTGCTGCTGTGGTGGTGGTGGTGGTGGTGGTTCCGTTTCTCTTGCTCTACTGTATTGTTTGTATTCACGTGCGGCTTTCCGATGTCGGATGCACCGCTTGAAGCCTGAACATGCTACTTCTGAACAGCTTGGCCAGGTGCATTGATCGAGTGCTGCACAGGTCTCGTCTTCATTGAACAGTCGTGGATGTGTGGCGTGGACCGATGCAGATTTGTTGTAGTTGATAGCCGACAAAAGTGTACCCGGTAAGTGTTGTATTGAAATATTCAGCGCCGATGTCGTGTCATTGTCATGTTGCATTGGAATTGTGTAGCCCTAATCAGTTGCTCGATGTTAAGGCGGTTCGCTGATGACCGTGTTTGGTAATATTTGCTTACCTGTCTGTAACTTGTATCGCCCATAAAGTAATTTGTCACGGGATGATGTGGCTTCTGTGATATACGGACTTGTAGGTAGAGACAGGCTCGCTGCAAGAGCCTGGAGACGTTGGCCAGAGATAAGTAGTTTCGAGAAATTACATCAGGTGACTGATATAATTACCTACGACATTTTTCACACGCCGGTTTTGCTGCGTTCATCATGGCGTGGGGTGCGGTGGGCGTATGAAATGCATTGGTCTGATCTGTTTTCGCCCAACTTTCCAAGACTTGCGATGTCCACAGCAATCATTTCCATGAATGATACCACAGCGGTCGAGTGGGGTTCCATCCCTCGCGTGTGGCGTTGTTTCAATTTGGGCGTAGTCCTGCGCAATTACGAGTACGTGTCAAGTGAACTTTCACTTTCGCAGTTTTGTGTTACTGAATGGTCGAGTGTGCGCTAGGCGTTCCATGATTCGCGGACTGCCAGCGACTATTGATGTCTTTTGGCAGAGGCGACGTGTTCCAGAGAGGCGGTCGTTCACAAACCATACGGCATCTGGAAGGACTATTCAACGAGTTGTGGAAGTGCGCGATTTGTATGTTATTGGACTTGATGATTCAAACGCGAATGTCCGCGCACGTCTTTGAATGTTAGAGGTAGTCGGGTTTTCAGTCCGACTCACCTATGAAAATTGTATTAGTGCGTAGCTGTTTACTAGGAGTCTTCTTGTTCACTCGCAAATGGACTTGGATTTACATAAAAACGGCGCACGTCCACATGGGTTGTTCGCCAGTTATAAAACACGGCCAACAGAGGTTCTCAAATAGGAGGATCGTGTGATATCAGCAGTCCGTGGCCTTCATCATAGCATACAATGACCCAATTCTCTTCGTCAGCCAGAGCTCTGTCCCCTTCAAGCTGATAACCTTCGCCTGGCAGGTTCAGAAAGTCAATCCAGTCCCCCCCATAGCGCATTTGCTTACCTACTTCGCGTCCGCGGTTTCAACGTTGGCTAATGGCTCTTCTATCCATACATCGTTGACCACAGAGCCATCTTGGGCAGGATGTCCTGCCTTTCCAAGTTGTGTCGGCTCGCTGTAGCGTATAATATCAATATGTGATGTCTAGTTGTACCAACTCACCCGCACTGGCGCTGGCAAATTCATATGAGAGCAGAGAGTGGCGTATAATATGGCAGGATCCAGTCGGAGTTGACTTTGATTTGTGGTTATTGACGCAAAGAAGTACACTCAGAAATGATAACTCGGAAGCGTTGGTGATGCCTCGCTGAGTGGTGGTGACTTTTGAAGTCTCGCATGGACAATGGCTGACGTTCGCAGGTTGAATCATCGGGAGATGTTTGGTGTTAGAAAGGGGTCTGTGTTATGATAACGGACGTACCGGTGGCGTGTGCTAGCACCAGAGGGATTTAAACGAAGTGTAGATCGAGTGAAAGTTGAGTGTCACTCAGCGAGAGTCGGTGGCCTTATTCTAAAAGCCCCGACAGTCCAAGGCAATGCTGTTTCAGATGCCATTCTCACTCCTGCCCTTGCGGTGTTCCATGGTCGCGTCCAGTCCCGCATGCTTGGCTATGACCGCCTCACTACTTGTAATACTGCAACCCGCGACATGTCCTTCGCTTGGACTGCGTTATTCTATTGTTAACGTCTTGACCCTCCTACAAGGATCAACTTGAAAACAGCTTTGTTGATCGTGATACGAGGGACGCGAAAGACAGGACGGACATGACAAGGCGCGGGTGGAAAATTGATGAGCGTGTGCCATCATCTGCTCATTGTTTCTGTACATATTCAGCTGCCTGGCGAACACTGGCTACAACTGCTCTCCAATCGATTTGGGAGCATGCACGATATGTGTCTGTCGTCACGCACTGTCTGTTTGGGCCACCAGCCAAGTATTGTATGGGGCGTGCAACTCCGACCGAACGTGGCATAAGGGATGCGAAGGATATATATCGGCTGGGAGGGTGTGTGCGTGCAAAGGAAGAGCAGGGTCGTTGGGAGAGTGCAGCGGGTCGTATACACGGCCTGTTACAGCTTCTCAACACGTCCAGTATACCAAGACGTCCTCTCCGGGTTTTCTTGTGCATGGTCACCGCGCGTCGATGCCCGCTTCCTCAACACGCTCGCAAATGCGCCTGCGATGTGCTGCGTGCACCCGCAGAACATGATCCATGTTCGTATCTGGAGTGAAGCATTTATCATCGATGCAGACGGCGTTGTTCACCGGCAGACAGGTTTTCTGGTGCAAATTTGCGCTGCATTTCGCGACCCACTATACGCACTCATACACCACACGCCTCACCGCTCATGTTCGCCACGACGATGCTTAAAAGCCTTTCCCGAATATGGCCGTGCCCGTTCGCTTCCTCTATTCCACGTCTGATGTCCTGCCGACGTCATGGGAGCGCATACATTGTGCCCGTATGTCCCGTGTCAAGGCAAATGGTCATGCTGCAAGGCAGGCAGTCCCAACGACAGTGCAAACAGTCTCGTTTCAACTCTCACATGAATCGGCCGCCGCTGGCTCCACGTCATGTCAACCACTGCATGGCCTGACATCGGCGTTCATCATGGCGACGACCGAGCACCGATGTCCCAACTATGTCACCCCTTCTACTCGAAATCCTATTGCCACACACGAGTCACTATCTGAATGTTTATATGCGTAATGTTACGCGCAGGTTCGTCAAGTGCGGGTTGGGGATGGTTGTGTGCGTTTCGGGAAATTTGGGCTGACAGAAGGTAAATAAATATCAGAAATGGCCAGCTTCATTTACTCTTTATTTGCTAAGTCTATTGCAGTTCACTCTAGCAAATATGAAGTTGCGCATTCGGATTGTATTTTGGCCTGTGATCTTGTAGCAGATAAGATAAGATAGTCACTTACTGCAATCAGTCCCACGAGGGTTAGACACTTTGGGCTGCCACGCGCTGCATAAAGGTTCCGTAACTCCGTTACAGCTTCTTCAACGAGGAACTTTTAAAGTCAGTGTGATAGATTGGGTCACTATTGGACCGGAAATTAAAGTTCATTGCCTTTCCGCTATCGCGCAGAATTATTAGCTTGCAAATAACGCCCTATGTCGCGCAGTATGATTCACATCTCGCAGTATTTCCATATGCCAGCTCAGAACCGAGTCATTCCTGTGAGTACAAAGTTGATTTCGGTTGGTGGATGTTTTTCGGTGGCGGGCACTGGTTGATGTAAAACTTACTTGATAAGGCAATGTGCCTTAGCGATTACGTTACACGTGGCGTAGAGTTGCCACCGAACACTATCTTTAAACTGCATTGGTTTGCCTTCAATCGCTTCGGGCTGTCGAGATGAGACATAACACACCTGGGATGTCAATGGCGCTTCTCAGCTCATTACTTTCTCCACAACTCTTGTTGAGTCTTTTCCTCTGGCGCGTCTGACACTGCAACTTCGGCTTTGGCACGCTTGTGAATTTATAAGTCTCTGTTGCCTTAATGGGGGAGCCCATACAGGCCGAATGCTTTATGGCACTTGCGACTTGTACTGTGAGTTCTGATCATTTCAAAAATGCGCGTTTTTCTCATGTGCTTCAAGATGTGCATTTGGGACTGGCTCCTTGCCCTCTCGGACGAATATGAAATGGTCGCATGGACTTTAACACGGAACGCAGGGAACTGGCGAGCACCATTGGTGTTGATTATATACTTTCTTTGCCGGTGAGTCTGCTTGATTGTTACCCGTGCGAGATTTGATTCACACGAGTCGATCAGTATAACCAGTGTTTCGTATGCGGTCGTAGCGTTTGTCATGAAAGGTAAACTTCGTTTCCAAAACTGAGCTCAACATCAAGACTGATCTCGGTCCAGTGGCATCATTCTCTTCTTGTTCTCTAATGGGCCGTACAACAGCCGCCATCTATGCGTTAGCCGCACCTATTACAGCACTTATATTCTTGATTTGCGTGTGCGCTGTCTATCATAACAACAGACTTCCTATCATCTTCTTCACACTATGCTGGCTCTCTCTCGCAGGGTGCTACGCTTACGATGCCATTCTAGCCCTCCCGGATGTGACACATCTCGGTGGCAGTGGTCAGTGCGTTATTTTACTGCACGGTCGCATAGGCGGCTCTTCGTACACAGCAATCGCCCTATATGATACCATGGTGTTTGTAGCTATATCTTGGCGACTATGCTTCCACTCGGAGATAAAAAATTCTTGGAAAAATCGGTTCCTCTCCTTCGTCACGGGTGACGGACTGTACAAATGGTCGAAAGCTTTGCTGAGAGACGGCCAGCTGTACTACTTGTGAGTTAATTTTCTCATGTCTCAAATGGATGAGTTTACGTGTTACGTGCCATTTTACAGCGCCACGGTCGGCATTAGCACATCCTTTGCAATCCTGCTCAACATGTCAATGTCGAGATGGACGACCATCCTTGCGTCTTTTACCATCGCGTTTCCTGCTGTTTTGGCATGTCACGTGTTCAGGGAGTTGAAATTGAAAGCGATGACTTCAATAGTTTCAAGTGGCGATGAATGGCCTACAACACCCGTATGGACTACGACATCCAACCAGCCACGAGGTGCAGACAGTATCTATGCCGAAACTCTACAGGCTCATAGTGGCATATACGAGATGACCACGATGTCTCTGTCATGACTCTAACGGCGCACAATAATATGGAGGGCTTCGTCCCGATGCGAAGGTATTCGGTTGGAAAGGTTAGTCGAATATAGCTGAAGAGCTTTCTCATCTGATGCGAATATCTTGTAAGGTTCAATCTCGCGCCCCGCTTGTCCCAAATACCGTATACCTCGCAAATATCAGTTGTATAAGTTTAATATTTGTGAATACTTGGGTCCAGTACATTTCTGTCATTTAAATCGACATGTTACCATTTTTCAGGAAATAACTGGTAACGGTAAGGAAGAACCGAGTCCTGTCCAATATCAAGTCGCCCAGTGGCAATGTACAATCAACGATATAGCGTTGTACAGTTCAAGGAAATTTGTAGAACCCTGCTTGGAATTTATCTTTAGTTTCTTCCACTAGGTTCAGTAACCTTTCATCTTCCACGCGCAAATCCTCGGATGGATGTTTCGTAAAAATTGCAGGATCAAAGTCGCGTAGCAGCCGTATGTTATCACGTCCACGACCTCTGGAAAGTGCGACATAAGCTGAGAAAGCATCTGAAGGAAATCTTTTCGTGGGTCCTATATCAATGATCGCGCAATCTAGTGTTTGTCCTTGGGCATTGTGATCAGTGAACGCATAGGCTGCGACCAGGGCATGCTGACGTCTCTTTATGCTCGAAAACTGTTTGCCCTGGTGTTTGACTCTGAAACTGGCCGCTGTTGGGAAGACTGGGACTATGCCTTCAGGGAAACCGGGGAACTTTGCAAGACTTCCTTGTAACGGTCTAAACAGTATCATTGCCGGTGGGTACATCAGTTGCACGCATCCCGTTTGGGAGTCACGTGCAATGGAGGGCTCCCTGGGGTCAAGCGTGATGCCTTCGATTGTACCTCGTGAGCCGTTTGCAATGTCCGCTTGTGTGGCTGTATTCAATGTGGCCATTGCTTTCATACCGATTGCTAATTCGAGTCGGTTTGGCAAACCCGCTGAAAGTTTCGGTTTTGTCTTCGAGGCCGCTTCTTTCTGCCACATGTTCAGGGGATTACTCATGCGACCCACTGTGTCTTCTGCCGGGGCACTGTACAGTATATGCCCTGTTCGCTCGCAGTGTTTTCTCAAGGCTGCTTTGTTCCATGCTGCTCGTACGGCATTCCTTGGAGTAACCAATACAGCGTCGCACCAAGGTTCTTCTTCCCAGTCAGGCTGATTACTACCATCTTCCTTGAGGATAAGTTTTCGAAGCTCTTCCAAGTCTTCTTTGGTGCAGTTGCCCTCTGTTCATGTAAATTAGTTGAATTAACGTGTCAGTATGTTCAAAATTTGGACGTACCACGTGACCTCATCAGTAAATCTTTCCAGACATCATCTCGTATACGATTTTGCACCGTCAAGTTTATCACTGTATCAAATTGCTCGTAAATCGCTCGGCCCACCACCGATGTCGTCCGTGCATATGGAGGACAGTATAAAGCCGATTTCGGAGCCCCTACTGGCGGAAATTGGTGGAAATCACCCATTATCACCACATTAAGACCGCCGAACGGAACCGCCGCACTGGCAGTGGCGTCCCCAGCTCGTGTAAGGCCAGCGACTTGCGAAAGAAGAGTGAACAAGTCGTGGGTGCACATACCGATCTCATCGATAGCGAGCCACAGAATGTTTTTGAAATGCAGTGCTCTGCGGTCAATGATCTTCTGGCTCGCATCGTCAAGCCACACATCTCCCACCGGTGGCGAACGCGTAGGCAAACCGCCGAAAGAGTGGAGAGTGCTGCCACCCACGAGGCTCGCGGCAACTCCGGATAGGGCTGTCTTTGCGAGAAGTTCAGGTCTGCCAAGTTCTTTGAAGGATTCCGTTAACGCGTCCAGAAATCTACTTTTTCCTGTGCCTCCGGGACCCATTACATGCATTAGGGTCTGACGTGGCTTTCCTCCTGCTAAGTGGCATTTGAGATGATTGAAAACGATATCGTGTGCCATACTTTGTTCCTCGTTGAGTGGTTTTTGATGACGAGGCATGACATCAGGAGGCTGCATTGGTACCACAGCTGGGAGTACTTCTACGTCTGTTCTGGCGCTGCTGTGAGGTTTTTTGATAGGCGCGGATAGTTCCTGGGCATTCTGTTCTTGGTTTTTTGTCCATGCTCGTACGAGGTGAAGTAAGCCTGGATATGTTTGCATCTGCGAATGAGTGGCTCGTATGCATCCTTCTCGCGGCGCAGTAGGCCTCGGGTTCTCGTGGAAAAATCCTCGATCATACGCAATGTTCATGGCCACTTCCGCGAAGAGCGTGTCTTCTGGAGTGAACCCTCCTAACTCGATATTATTGTCAATCGCTTCCTGAGTAGGTTCAACAGTCCACTGCTGTCTCAGTGCAATGTATGGTTCTTGCTCGGGCATGTCCATCATGTCCACATCCACGTACGTTCCTTGTCCTGTTTTCCCCGGAGCATCTCGCTTTTTCTGGGCGCTGTCTGCGCATTCGTATGGATACTGCAAGTTGTCTATAGTGTCCAGGGTTCTGGCATCTGCATTTTTGAGTAAATCGTTGTACGCTTCGTCGAGTTGAGGTCCAGGGGTCGCGATAGTTCTTAGATCTCTCCATGGTGTTAACAGAGCCAGCGCACATGACTTGTACATATTCTGCGTGTCTTTGTTTGCGCGATTAGGGATGTTTTCTCCGATGAAATGTGGCAACATCTCTGATGCCTTGGCCCTGATAATGCGGCATGCACCTCCATGTTCGGTTCCTGGTAAATATCTGACTCGAGTACTTGGCGGCCTTCCAACTAGGCCATCAGGTTCGTCGGGATTTCTCCCCGACGCGAGTTCCTTTCCTTCGTATGTGCATAGCAAAAAGTCTAAAAGACCTCTTTCTTCCAATCCGGTGCCACGATCTATGTAGTCTTGGATTTCATCTTGAATTTGCAAACCGCCGCCGCCTGGAACTAGTATGACTAGTTCATCGCCGCCGTCCTCAGTGGAATCGTGCAAAGTTATATTTGGGACAGCCCTTCATGCGGTCAGTTCCATTTCCGCGTTGAGATTGAATATATATACTCACTGCAAACTTTGCGCTTGAATCCGACGTATTGGCCTGAATAAATCTCGCAAGAAAATGCGCACGTGCTTATGCGAAATATACCTATCACCCCAACCCATAAGGTAACTTGCAACTTCTGGTCCCGAGAATTCTTGCTCGCGGGACAGCGTGTTCGCGCACCGTGACAGTAGTTGTTTGTTCAGGACGTGGATGTCTTCGATTCGGCGTGCCGCTTTCCTGTGGAAGGCAATTTTTTTCGCTAATAGCGCTGAAACATTTGACGACCTGCTCTGATGTTTGGCTACGTACATGGAAATATAAAACGATATGTCTTGTGTTTCACCTCCGTTAGTGATGAGTTTGATGTCTTGATTGGCTCTGAGACATTGAAGAATAGTCGGCTGCCAACTATTTAGATATTGACAGTAGCGTTTAGGGCCCCAAGTTCCATCGGGGTTGACAAAGCTTGTCGCAGAGAGATCCCATGGTGCTTTGCGCTTGCAAACCAGCCTATCACCTCTTATCACGAGGCATACATCGATAATGCACTGATGCAGTTGTACTGAGCGTGCAACTGTCGCTTCCACTTGACTGGCCTTGACCTTGTAATCTGGTTTGCGAGGATCAACGGGCCGGCTGTACGCTACAGCTTGGACTTTCGGCATCTGTTTCAGTTGCTTGGCTGTTGCACCTCCAACGTCGGCATGTATATTGGCCGCGATGAAGGCTTCAACTTTTTTCCGGAAACTGGATGTTTGAAGCGCTGCCTTCATTTTCTGGGACGTCGGCGCATCCATTAGCCAACAGACGATATGCAGATGCAATGTGCCTCTCCCTTGCGCCTCAACGGTACCCACGTACGCTGCCATCTTCCCGAAAATTCCTTCTTGTCTGTGAACGCCTCCAGACGATCCTGCAGCCGGTTTGATTCCAAAAAGCTCTTCGAGGATCGCTCTGATCACCACGTGGAAGAATTTTGCCGCTGCATACGGGTCTTCCACCACATTCTTTGTTCTCTCAGTGCTATTTGGTCCCGCCATCTTGTCGAAGTAGTCCAGGTTTATCTCTTCTCCAGCGAACACTTGGGCAATGGGATCTGACGTGTCGGCAGGATTAATTGTCAACCACAGCGACGGCGGGCCAAAGACCACGGTTACTCCTTTCATTTGTCCTCTGACACTGATGCGCGACTCGTCTGTACCAGGGACTTTAGCGCGCACTGCTGAGATATGTCCACGAAGGGACTTGATAACCGGGCTAGAAAATGGTACCCGTCTAGTCTCTTCGGTAGCAGCCAGCATAAGGTCTTTGGGCTTGATTGCGCGGAACGCAGCCTGATTGTCGATAAAGTCCTTGCGCCGAACCTGGAGAGTCGCTGCCATGCTCACACGGCGCTTTTGCAACACGCCAAAAGCTTGGAACATAAAGGAGTTGTCCTTTCGAAACCCTTTGTGCGGTTGTTGAAGGAGGCACCGCACGTGCGCTTCATACGACACCTTCACAGGCCGTTTAGTCTCAATGCCTCCCGTGCCTCTTGGCCATAGACATGGATAGGCCCCCATCATGTGGTTGGGGTTCTCAGATGTTCCAATAGTGAGGTCTCCGTTTTCGTCTTTGCGAGGCCATTCGTTGACAAACGCATTCCCTCTTCGCACAGCGAATCCGGATAGTATATCTTTTTCTCCTGTATTGGCCAGTGCATGTGCGAGGACTTCGTTGTCCCCCATATCACTGGCGCCAACGTCGATCACTCCCAGGGAATGAAGGGGTATCACTGCGGGATCTGTATACCCGCTACCTTCAATATTTGTACTACGCGAAATCGGCTGAATACGTGCCTGACTCAACACCATCTTCAAGGTATTCATCCTCCTCGTCCAACCCGATAGGGCGTACACCTAACCAAATGAGTTGATTGTAGCTATCTCGTGCTGCGCTACTTACCACCTGCGTCCATAGTCATTTGAGCTGCAGTTGTCCTGGTCACAATCTCTGGTGAATCAACATCTTCATCCTCAGGCACGTATCCGCTGTGCTCAGCACGAAGGCTCTCCATGTCGTTAGAATACCGCATGGCCGACGATATCTCAATGGGTATTCCGTCCTCGTCAAGAGCATCCAAACGCTCTGGTGATATTATATAGTCGCGATAAAGCGGGTTGTTAGCTTTCAAGTATTCCAAGGCCTGGCGCACTCGCGCTCTGCGCACTCGAAGGAAGCCTGGCAAACATCTCTCTGGGATGTTATTGGGCCCTACCAAAGTTACCCCTATCGTCGCAGCCAAAAGCCTTGTGGGGTGCGGCAAGCTATTCCCTCTGACCATATCTGCGATCTGTTGCAAGTCTAACCTATACGTCGAGACGTTGCCCCGCAGTCCGTAGTTCGCCACCTTCGTACTGTTGTTTTTGGGGTATAATTTCACTATCCATGCGACAGGAAAATTGATCGCAATTAGTATTCTTTCAGGTATGGTGAGCACTTCCAACTCGAATGGCACATCTCCAATCCACATGCCATTGGCAAGCGCAAGTTGGGGTAGCTTCGCGACTTTGACATCCCGCAGGCAATCATGGCAGACAGATCCTGCTTGTTTTTCTGCCAAACCGGTTACAGCTGAGTTGTGAAGCAACATTCCTTGTATGAGCGAGTGGTCGCGATGCAATTCGTGTGGGACCAGCAACTCCGGGTGTGGGATATCTCCAACGGCTATGCGGGTTGACTCCGCTCGCTCAACCTCTCTTGCGCAGATCATGCAGGTCGCCATCTCGAATGCCGCGTTTGATGTGCGATCAATAAATCTGCTGATGCAGTCTTCAATAATGGCATCGCTTTGTACTTTCATGAACTCTGGTCGCTCGTCCACAGGCTCCATTGGCACATCGCTGTCTTCTGTATCATCTTCGACAGGCAGTCGACCTGATCCGGATGCCACATTTTCCATGCTTGTATCTTGATCGGTTTCGTCGCGGGCACCAGCGCGTTCGCGCTCTTCCGAATTGTTTTGATTTCCTGCCTGTATATCTGATACCATACCATCCAGTGTCAGAAGATGGTTATACTGAGCACTATGATCGTGTTACCGTAATCGACTTCCATCATGCTGTATTGGGCTGCAGGTAGCGCCCCTGTTTCCGTGCCCTGTGGTTCACTGGTCGGCGCAGATTGGCTTGCTGGCAAATTCCTCGATTGTTTGTCGCTCGCTGCATTGCGTATTTTCTGTTGTAATGCTGTGTCCAACTTGGAAACTGCGATCAACACCGTTTCACGACGCCGTTTCAGTACTCTCCCGAAATTATCTCGTCCTCCCGCTTCTATTATTTCTTTTTTGGACATTTTGCGAAGGGTTCTTGTCACAGATATTCCATCTGAAAATGTAGGCTCTTCTGCTAAAGATCTGTCTCCCGCAGCAATTCGTATCTTGAGCTGAACTTCCTCCCCAAGTTCAGCAACAGTGTTTAATAGATGGACGCGGCTCCGTGCATCGCTTCTTCCAAATGGTGCGGGTCCACCTGCTTCGATTATTTGTTTGATAGTAAGTTTGCGAAGTATGTTTGTTATGGAAGTTCCGTCGGCAAAAACTGGGCCAGGGTCGTCCATTATTGGACTAACATCTGTTTGCTTTGAGATTAATGAGAGAGAACGATCGCCGCAGTTTGAACAGAACTTACCTTTGCCGTGCAGATTCGAGCTTCAATCGACACAGGCTCCTGCGTGCAGTTCGCCCAGTATGTATTACAAAGTTTGCCAGTTACATCTCTGCCACATTTCCATTTGAATTCAAAGTCAGTTCCAGTCCTGCAATAGACCTGATCGAATCGATTGATTTTTCGTTATTATGTTGGCGCAGCGGCTGCCTTTCTGGGACGATTTGTTGTGGAGGTTCTTCCGATCAAAGTTAAAACCTTCCAATATCCGATCGACCGATATCTTTGCGGGTCCTATAAATTAAAAGGCACAATCTCGGCACCCACAAACACCGAAGCTTCTTTGCGGTTCGCGCGCAAAAGTTGATTTAGGTTTGTTTTAGGGAGACCCGTTTGAACCGTCAATGTCCTTCTCTACTGAGTGGCCCAGTGCACACTCCACTGTGTACATGGCCCACCATTGCATACGTCATCGCTTGTGCACTTCTTCCCATGCGTTATGATCTATCTGCTTCTTAAAATCAGTCTATAAAATCGATCCTGGTCTTCAATTCTTTTCTTTAACTTCATACCTGCTCAAGCTATGGCGACCAAAGTTTCCGGTTTTGATGCTGAAAAACACGCAGCACGTCTTCTCACGCTCACCAATTATATCAACAGGCCAGGCTTCGTGCAATCTGTGGGTTGGGATAGAGAAGACAACGCCGATGTACTCGTCGATCGGAAATCCAAGAACCTTACTGTCCTGGTTGTTGTTGGGAAGGCAAGCGCGAACAAGATGTGGTGCGGACCCTTAGGCAACTTCGCAGCGGAGACAACTTACGGCGACTTCAACAAGGCCAAGTTTCAATTCACTATCAGTCGCCCCGACGAGCCCGCCCTGGCGCGGGAATACGAGAAAGCACTCAAAATGATGGCCGTATTACAGCGCGATATCGCAAAGACATCAAAACTCGAATACTTCCTTGTGAACGAAGGCCTTGACATGCGTTTTGGCCAGCCTCTTTTCGAAAAGAGGGCCATCGTGCGTTTCTCTCTATACATATGTATCAGAATCTGTTGACATTCCTGTATTAGCCGGTTACCAATGTCCCGAAATTTTCTCCGAAGGGTAACTACGCCGTTGATGGCGCAGTCCTTCTCGAGACGCTTTTCTCAACCACGCCCCCACCCGACGCACTGGAATCCGATGTTTCGTCGAATACGATTGATGGTAATCCGTTGTACCTCAATTCCCGTCCTTTTTGCTGATGGAATTGTGTAGACGACGATGTCGACGGTCTGCTCGATGACGCTACCAGGGACTACGCGAAGTACATTCCCTCGGGCACGCAGAAAAAGTACCACGACCTGATGAAAGACTTTGCCGTGACCCCCCTGCGTCTGTTCAAGACGTCTGGGCAATGGATCAAACCCGATAGTGCAGAGGCCTTCATGCAGGGCGCTCTGGTTGAGTGCCATTTTTCTTTCAAACATTTCTGGATCAAGAACACGGCAGTTCCCTATGATACATTCTCTGGTTCGTTGGAGCAAGTGATATGGTTGAGGGCCGGGGTGCGAAGAGCTGTAACTGGGGATTATGGCAAGCGCACGAACCTTGAGATGGGTCTCACGGCTGCTCCGGTTTCCCGAAAAGCCTTCAAGTCGACTAGTGGTGCTTCTGCTAGTAACTCGCCTGCTAGTAGGGTTGTTTTGGCAACACCCCAAGTACGTTGATACTTCTCCGTTTTCTCGATCATGTCACTGAATTCTTTCTCTCAAGGTCACCATGGATGCACCCACGACGCCTGCGGCACCATCTACAGAGGGTGAGGCTATTGCGCCTGCCGCCCCTAACCAATCCGTGCCGCCACCGACATCTGAAGAAATTCAATCAGCCGAAGTCAATGCTGTCGACAGTGACGGTAAATACTTGGCATTTGTCCTCTAACATCGGTCACAAGTCTAATCATTATCTACTTTCAGCTATCGCGATAGCGAACGTGCCAGCTCCATCGATGCCAGTCATAGTCACTCCTTTGCAAGTAGTTGCGTCTATCGACCCACCTGTCGCAGAGCCCTCGCACGCCGCGCAACTTCTCGTGTTATCCGAAACAATCATCCCTCCTGCATTGGCGATGTCACCAAGCGGCTCAGGACACATTACAGCCAGCGGCCCTATCGCACCTACCATCGATGTGGCAGGGGATCCGCCCCTGTCTGTCGACATCACACCGGCGCAACCCACTGGCGATGACGAGACGCCCCAGCCTGGATCCTCTCACACGACTTCTGTTCGGGCAGGCCATGCGGGTGTTATCTCAGATGAACGAGCGGATGGCGCAAATGCCGGCTCTGTTTCCGTACCATCTGTGCAGGTACATTTTCTCATCCCGTCTTCCCATTGAATACTTACTGATCACCTTTCGATTTTTCAGAAAGACAAGGTTTCAGTCGTCGAGCGTAAAGTTAGTACATCTGATTGCCAAATTCATTTCGCAAATTTAACTACTTGTAGTCTAAACAGCCGCGCAACACTAGGTCTACCAAGGGAGGCGAGTGATGATGGCAGTTCTGTATAGCGCCTAAATTTCTCTGTTCTGTATTGATTTTAACTTGTATTCCGTTGCAATTGTCATTTGTTGACCTATTACTATCGATCCACGTGTGATCAGCCTGTTCTTTTCAGGTAAAAGCTCCGACGTTTTCCCCTTCCAGGTCCCATATCCTAAACACCACGTTACTTTAGCTAACCCACGAGCTATCAACAACAGCGCCTGTGTCAACAACCTCATCCAGTGGTACCTGGTGGTACTCGGTAACTAGTGTTCGCCTTTTATGGGCTATACCGGCCGTTGCCACTCGCACGGTGACCCGTCCGAAAGCCAGTGTATGTAGCACAATTTTGCGTTATCTCTTGGCTCAAATCCTTGCCGTGCTTATGCAATTTCCGATCGAAAACCACCTGAAGGTCTCCCACCAACCTTAGCTAGGTGAAAATTGGAGGGGCCTGACAGTCCGAATACGCAGTGCTTTTCTGCATCTTGAAGCCATGTCGCTTGTTTCGGGTGTGGGTGGCTAGCGGCGAGCCTTGCTCGTATGACCTTATCCTATCCCATCCTATCCTATCCTTTCTGATTCAGAGTCTTGCTAATTTCCTCACACAATTCTGTCTCGATCTGCGGCGGGGAGACAGGAGGTGAGCGGGAACCAGGGCGCCGAGTTTGGTACTCACTCATGACAAGTACGTCACATCCTTGCATGATTGGTTGATTCTTTCTTTCTTGGTTTCACTCTGCGCCCCACTGATCTATGTGTTTGCTTATGATCGCAGGATTTGTGAGCAGAAACAAGCTCTGACTCTCTGACTGAAGGGTGATCAGGGGCGGGCCATAAATGCCATTGTCACATGCCATGCTGCCTCCGAGTCGGAGCCGTACCACAATCAGTCGGCCGCAGCTCAGGATGTGACGTTGAAGCATTGGAGGTATGAGAAAGAGATTTCGCTCGGTGTGGCGTTGACTGTTGGTGTCTTTAGGTTTCCAGTACATGTCTGAATCTTTGCTCAGTCTCTTGAGCTATGCACCGGGTGCAATATATAGCCTTTGCAACCTTCTCAAATGCGTGCAGTTTGCCCCTGCTAGTAGTTTTTCAATCATATATTAGACCGTCGCTCACACGAACGGTTCTCACTTCGCTTTCAAGCTGAATTGGCTCTGATAGCAACTGTGAATACTATAAATATATAATAATTTGCCGCAAAAGCCCGTCAACCGCAATTTGCCAAAAATAATCATAGGAAAGCCATACACATCTCTTCCACGCCTCTCCACATCCAACGCTACAGGCACAAACCAGAAGTAAACACAGCTACCCGCGTGCCCCATTTTCGCGTTTGTGTGCTTGCTGGTATGCAGCAGACATATGTTTGATCAGTTAAAGACATTGTTGAACCTTTCGCCAAATTAGTTCCAAATTGAGATAGAAAGTCGATGATACTTACCATTCGATGGCGCGAAATACTTGGCTCGTGAGCGGGTTCGTGTTAATGTCTACGTACCCAAGCCCGTCCTTGTGCATGAATACCGCTTCTGTGTGCGCGATACCTGCCTTATCCTTGTAGCGTGTATAGAAAATGTCAAATGCCGCTTCGATGACACTGGATGACGGCGCTGATTCGACGATGTGGGTCTTCTGACGAATGGCAAATGGTTGTCGCAGGACTATGGCCACAGAAGGCACAGCAACGCCGCTATTGACATGATACCAATCACAATGTATAGTTATCGGGCCAGAAGGACACTCTGAGGGTGTCAATGTTCTGTATCCCGTAACCAGCACCTTCTGTTACGATCTCAGTGTTTGCTTCATTTCTTAGCTTCAAAACTAACCGTCACAATTTCATGGCCCGGGCAAAGCATGGGTGCTGTGAAAGTATAGCGGTTGTCGGCTGCGATTTTGGCAAAACATCTTGACATGGGATATAACCAAATTCAGCTTCAGTCTAATTGTTTCCAAGATAATACGCACCTGTCAATGGCCAACACGACCTGGACCTGGTCACCCTCTATCATGCTGCTCGGGTACGTCCCCCACCTCCGCTTGATTACCAGTACAACACATTCAGATTTCCTGTAACTGTCCTCGGGGTGCGAAACATAGACATTGAAGGTGTTGCCTCCCACAGTTACTGTCCGCATGGTAATTGCGACAGGATTTTTTAACCATGGTCCCAAATGGGGCATTTGGAAATATATCGTAGCTGCTGGATGTTCAGTGTCCACTACTATGGGCATCAACAGTCCACCCAGCGCTGATTGTAAAGCGTAGACCTTATATACCTCAAAAAATCAGATGTCAGTCAGTTAAATAGACGAAGAAGTTGTCTGAAAACTCACTCGATCCTTTAGCATGTTGTGATCTCGAGGCATAATTGTATTCGGTCCATTACAAAGCCACTCACATTTTATTACCCGTAGACCCTCACAATTGCGGTGCTAGCAGCTTAAGCTTCTCTCTAATCCAGACAGATCGTCGAACATTGATGGGATCTTGAATTCGACATGCAGATATTGTGGAGGTAGCTTATCGGAGATTCAGATGTACCGCTTCCGCTAGCTTCTTCGGTTTTCGATTGTGGTCTTTGATTAATAACACCATCATCTTTCGAAAATTTCAGTTTCGGTCAACAAGGAAATTGAACGTCCTCGATAGCTTTGGACCGTGGCGACTCAGACGTCATAGTTGCCACGCCATCTGTTCAGGGGAGCCTATCATCATACATTCATATTTTGTAGGCGTGATTTCCGTGAGTTGGACTAAGGTTTGTGTGCTTGTTAGGTTGTGCCTTCGAAGCATCAGATAACAGCACATACGCATGATACGCCTGAGCGTTTCCAACGCCCACTATCTCCATGGCCCCGCTGGTAATCGATCTGTTAATTATGCAGGAGTTCTGCGTGCAGCCATGGTTGGTCATTCACGCATCAACACGGCACGGCGATCTGGCTGGACCCTAACAAACGGGTCTGACCAATTTACAGAGTGAAATAGCCATGTTCGGTTTGGGAGGATGTGGCGCATGCGTGCTTTGCAGGGAGGGTTAGATTCATGTATAGTTCGGAGTAGATTGACGAACTGTACTTTCATCCTTTCATCTTCCCAGAATCACTTTCTCTCACTTTCAATATGTTGTCACCATCGCAGCGCATGCTATTTATTTTTGTCCACGCACCTGATGAGCTTTTTTATGCATCTTCGCCCATAGACGTGGTCTCCACTTCGATGACCTGTCAGACAGCACGTCTCGCAGTCAAAGCCTGGTTCATTCGCGCATACAACATCAACACCCACCTGCGTAGCTTCTTTTCCAAACCAGAAATGTTCCGCAGCTTGCAAGCTAGGACAGGAGCTTTGATTTCAGGCTCTAATGCGCTCCAATTTCTCGACAGAACGGTTTACGTCGATGACCATGGAGAGCACACCGATATGGATGTGTTCGCCAACCCCGGCCACAGCCAAGAGATAAGCCGCCATCTCATCGAAGTTCAAGGATATACGTTTCGAGGCGGCGACGGTCCTCGCCTGGTACCAACGAGCCACGCCGACGACCAGAGCACCCGCTTCATCTTAGCTGAACGGCCGCCAATACGATCGCATTACACCAAGAAATCGGTACACGCAGTGTTGCTTTTCGAAAAGACCGCGGAAAATGGAGCGGTCCGCAGAGTCCAAATCATCATCGCGATGCATAGCGCTTTCCATGCAGTTTTGAACTTCCATTCTAGTAAGTTGACTGCGACCGTCTGATACACAAGACCACGCTCACCGTCTATCCAGCTTGTGTCCAAAATTTCATCACATTCGACAGCGCAATTAGCCTTTACCCTTCCGCGACTTTCAAATATCGACTCAACTACCGTTTTCTGTGGAATTGCACAGGCTTTCCCGATACCAGTGATGCCGGCGTGACCAAGTACAGGGCTCGCGGTTTCAGCACAGAAGTTGACGACGGCATGCTCTCCAAGTTCCTGGTGAACCGCAAGCGCCATGTCGGTGACGGGAACTGCTGGGTTATCAAGTTTGACATGGCGGGCGTCGACATTAGGCCAACTACCTCAAGCGATACCGCGCCGCTGCTTTGGGATCCCGTTTATATGAACTCCTGGCATGTCCTACCAGGAATGGGAGTTACAACGCTTTTGCTGAGGTACTGCGTATTGCGGTTCCCTGAACTTCAGTACCAGTACACGATGGTCGACGCTCCACAAGTCCTCGCTGTACATCACTTTTGCGCACACATTCGCAAGCGCATTGCTACCGGAGAAGGAAACCTAGATGGTCTGCGGTAAGCTATATAATCAATCAGCCTTGAACATCGAAATTGACAAACCCATAGATGGGATGGGACACTACCGCTCATTCTCGCGGGTTCTCCCGTTATCACAAAAGGGCAGCGTTGGACGTATGGCCTCCATGACCACTCTACATTGCGCGATGTCTTGCGCGATTACCGCTGGCATACTATCCCCATCGTCGTCAGTGCGACTACGCAAGTGGACATCATTCGCAACTACATTGGCAACGACGAAGACGATACTTAGCGAAGCTGACGAGGGACTTGGTGGGTATTAACATGGCCTTCGGTGATTGGGCATGTTCTTGATGACAGCCACCTCTATACCACGATCTTGCTGGTAACGAGTCAAGGATCCTTGAATGGATGTTGTACACCATATTTTTTTCTTCTGTAATCATCTTCTGCTTGTACCAACTGGACGCAAGTACCTGAAAGCAGAGTTCAGTATCTATATCCAGAGTCGTACCACCCGCTACACTTACTTTTTTTGTATATATCATTGTCAGCCTTGATGTACCTATATAACGTCTATTGCCATGCTGTATCCTTCCAATTGAATGTGCTCATACTGCAATTTGGACCGATAACAGACCTTTCAATTGGGTTGCAAGGGGGCGTGAACAGAGCCGTCTGCCGTATAAGCTCTGCCGACTGCCTGAGCTATCAAGGTTGCCACTGAAGTTCATAGGCATCGGGTTACTGCTGGCTATGCGATGAGGTCGTTGGCCTGTCAGTCATTAATTGTATGCTGGTTGAGGATATGCGAATGTCATTTCAATGGTATCCGAGTCTTCAATGGCTCACTTGGCAGCGCCCGATGACGATCATCACCCCCGAGGACCGGCACTTTTTTACGTTCTCGGCATTTGCCTCTTCTTTCCGATCTCTTCCGATTAACCATCTTTAGTATCAATTTGTCTGCGCTTGCAAATAGCAGACCACCAGGCTACTTTGTCTGCTCTTTTCGTTAACTGCTTCGTGTCATAGCCTAACAGACCTTGTGGTCCTGATTTACTTTCGGTTTCCAGCGGGATGCTTGTATCTCAGTGTTATTTTCGCTGTCGGCGGTATGGTATATTTGGTTCGTTTCGACCTTCACTGCATTAAAAATTACACCTTCCAATGTCATCCTCAGATTGACTTTCTAACACACCCTCACCACGCGAAATAGCTTTATTCTCGCTGAAAGTTTCAAGGTACGCTCTTGTCCATAGCCACATTTCTCGTCGAAATAGGCGATGACAGTGCAACTGTCCATGTTTGTTCAACTTGCCAAATCACTCAAATCGTTTTACTCCGCTTCGCGCCTAACATAAATCTTTCCGACAGTCTGGTTGCCAAGCGCATCCCGGAAACTCCGTTTCTCAATGCATTCTGCGCAGCGCTGTGATATTGGCGTCTCATGGCACGGTACACCGCTCGTGCCGCGTGCCGCGAGCTGACTTAACGCGATTACACAGTGGATCGCGTTGGGAGAATGCTTCTTCGCATGGGGTTTTAACTGCATTTTCAAGCGAAATACGATCTGTGTGTATGGATACTGTGCATATAGTGATACTGGCGTTGGCTGGCAGGTACTCTAAAGTTCTACGTCTTCAAACATCGACTGTTTACTTTTTCATGGATGCCTGCCCGGGTGCCTTCAAAGTCATCGCCACCAGACTGAACGTTTCACATACAATTTCTTTATTTTCCAAACAGGTCTCCCAGAAGTTGGTGCGCATGTTCAATCCTCTTGTGCTTTTTATAACATACTTTCCGCAATACCAACCCCCCCCCCCTTTCTTTTTTTGCTGTCTCAGCCAACCTTGTTGCGGGTGATATATACCCAAATCTTACATTTCGTAGGGCACTTCCGCATGTGGGTCACTCCGATTTTCCTCATATTCTGGCTTGATCGATAAAAGCCCCCACATTCCAAAATCTTCCTCCCACCACCTCAAGCACAACAAAATGTCATATCTCTGGCCTTCCACCGCACCCTACCTTCTGCACTGCGGACCATCTCCAGGCAGCGAGACAATCTGCTTGCGAGTTGATTGCCCGTCGCAGACCACACTCTTCATTAGTTTTCTATCATCGCCCGGATCAGTGACAGTCAAACGCACGCAGCTGTACCGCTCAACGCCGATGAATGGGGGGTTGTCTGTGCAATGTACGACCCCCATTTGTTCTCATCACCAAGTATGCTACAATCTACCTCGCGCATATGACTTCTCATGTCTTTCAGGAAGTACAAGAAGGGTCTGTCATCGTTCGCATATCCGGAGAGGAGATTCAAGAGCACACATTGGACGCCGGGTACTTCGACCTCTGCTTAACTTTCCGCGCGCGACTTTCAACTTCTATACGTTTTCGGATGTCGGTCGACGCGGACGACGATGAAACTGTTGTTGAAGAAGATGAAGACGAAGATTCTGATTTCCTCGACGCAGAACGGGAAGCGCTAGAGTACGAGCACTACGCACAGTCTTTGCGATCCAGTGAGGCTATGTCTTTCATGTCAAAAGGAAAAATCCCATCTCATATCTTGCTCTTTCCAGGGTATTGTAATTGTGAAGGCGCTTTCGGGTGCGACGATGACGGGGAAATTTTGCACTTTGGGTGCAATGCATGGTTCAGATGATTGTTCTGCTGTGATGGGTCATGAACTGCAATGCACGTTGAAATAAATTTTCAATTAACTGTGAAATTTCGTTTATCTGTAATCGCTCCAGACCATGTCAGGAGTGGCGGTCTGACCGGCGGAGAGTCCGCGACTGATATGTGAAGGCATTGTAAGTGGCGCAATCACTCCATGATGCTTTCACTAAGGTCTCTTATCGACCCAGGAAGGCTTCATTGAAAACCGACATCCAGTGACTGGTAATACTGTACCGGATTGAGATCTGGACCGAAACCTCGGAGCCCTATCTGAAAGAGCTGACCATTCAAACGGACCGAAAGGAAATACAGGGTGCTGCTCTAATTAGGGATGGAAATTGAGTTCGCAAATTCCTGACTGGTTTCTATCATTTGGCCCGCTGATAACTCCAAAAATCGCGAGCTCGTATCAGTGCACTTCTAGCTAAATTACCGCTTAACTGAAACATGATCACCTTCCTTATCCTAGTCTCTCATGGACATAGCGCAAAATCAAAAGAATTCTAACTCGGGGTCGCCTTAAACGCCGTCACATGAGCTAGGGGAAACCCTTACCATGATTAGCTCCCGAACCCCGACATGGCACTGCTCCCGCATCAATGGCACATCGAATGTCGGTCCCTGCAACTCCTGTTTGCGTATATGGGAACTTATGTCCGTACTTTCCCCGCGATGTAAAGATTCGACTGATGATTCGACCGGCCACTTCCGCTCGCCACAATAGGCATAAAGCCCTGTCCTTCTCGCTATCGTGCTCGCAACTTGGCTGGTTATACTATGTCTTATCACCAATAATGGGAAAGCAAGCAGTCCTTATCACATTCTGTGCTTATGAACGAGTATCGCAAGCAGGATAGGTCCGCCGCTAGATATTAACCCCAGTAAATCTCACTGGTGCGTGATTCAAAAATATATACGACTTCGAAGGAGCCTGTGTTACAAACTTACAAACTGCCAGACTCCCTTATTTAGCCAAGCAACTGAACTTGAAACTTAGGTTAGAGCGTTCGAGCAGTGCTAAGCCATGCAAAAAGAAGGTTCCTCCACTCTAACGCGCTTCCTTGCGCTACTATCATGTGCGTGACAATCTCGGCGGACGAATCTTGTCAATTCATCGGCATTCTCTCCTGCTATTACCATGCCATCAACACAGATGGAGAAATAACCGCTCCTTGTACGTGGACACGTCACCGGTGATAACTTTATGCTTTTTTCGCTGAACGAGGACCTACTCCTTGTGCCACCAGATGTCTATCAAACACAGAAGACAATTGACAACCCGTGCGTCATGCCATTGCACATCTTCCCACTCTCTTATGGATCTCACAGGGTTTTCAGGTTCGTAAACCCATTACTTGGCTGTACCTACTCTTGCTTTGGCTCAAGAACAGCTGTCGCCAGCGCTATTGTCAACTCACAACTCCACACGTACCACTGGCACTTTATTCGCAAGTCTACTTGCCATTACTTCTGCGCAGTATATTCAATCGCCTGGTACAACCCCAGCACCAGTGTTATGATGTTAGCTCGCCTCGAACGAATGGAAAATAAATTGGACAGCATACTCCTCGCCCTCCATCGTCCCTTCTCCCCAGTATCTGAAATTCCGAATGTATCTTCACGCAAACGCATGCGCGTCGTCTCTAGCAATGATGACGATAGCGGAGACGACTGTGACGACAACAGTACCGACGGCCATTCAGACTCGGAGGGCATAGATACGAACAGTCAGTGCTTTCAATGCGTGATCAACCTATGCCAGTTCTAATACTTTAAATCAGATATCATAGCAAGCGGCGCCAGAGAGCTGCAGACCAATGCTATTAGTGCAGCAGGAATCGCACGGTTACTTGGTCAGCTCTACCCACTGGCTCATCGAAAAACCCGATTTAAATTCTGGCACAGATAACAGAAAGAGACGGAAAATCGAGTCCTCTGCCTCACACGCTCATAAATTCGCTGGTAGCGCTCTCATCCGCTCTACAGAAAGACATGCCATTCTTGAAGTCAAAGTACCACAATCAAATCATCCGAAAGCCATCCAAAATATATCGGTAGATGACTCTGCTGTTCATACCTCTAGCGAAGAGTCCGACAGTGTGAAATCTTTTATCGTGGAGGACGATTCGTAGACACACCCACGTCTGCTTTCTCACTCAACAATTTCCTACATCATCGTCTTCTTTTGCCCTCCAACAAAACCTATATCTTGTATCGTGTTCTCTCCGTTTCTTAAATATTGGGCCGTTATGATAATCTATGACTCGGATACATGCACACAACTTTGAAAATGAGTGGCGGTAGCTAACAACCGTCTATATACCACCTGCCACCTGCCCACAATTTTGTCATATATTTTGAACCAAAGCCGGGGTACCAGCCCCATATATAGCAGCATCTCAAGAAAGATACATACGCACTCTTTGCCCACCTTGACCGACACGAGAATCACACGCAACTCGCCTCCCTCAATGGAATTCCACTCCGAAAAGTCTAGTGATAGTGAGTATCACACTGGAAGGCTGCTTCACGTCGACAGCTGCTTAGTGATAAAATTCCATAGGCAAAGAACCTCTCCTCGACAAGAGCCACAGCAGACTAGTCTTATTCCCAATACGATACCCCGACATGTGGCGCTTTTACAAGCTCGCGCAAGCCTCCGCATGGACTGCTGAAGAAATGGACCTCTCAGTGGATATCAAGGAGTGGAACACTCGACTGACCGCCAACGAGCGTTCTTTCATTTCTAATATCCTCGCTTTCTTCGCCGCCTCTGACGCCATCGTCAACGAGAATTTGGTAGAGCGTTTCTTTTGCGAAGTACAAGTTGCAGAAGCGCGATGCTTTTACGGATTTCAACTCATGATGGAGAACGTGCACACCGAAACTTACTCGCTATTGATCGACACACTTATCAAAGACGGAGTGGAAAGGAATAGGTTGCTCAACGCCATAGAAACAATACCATGCGTACGCCAAAAAGCTGCCTGGGCCATGAAATGGATATCGGACCCCCTAGCCACTTTCGGGGAGCGTTTGGTCGCTTTTGCCGCTGTAGAAGGGATTTTCTTTTCTGGCGCATTTGCCAGCATTTTCTGGCTAAAGAAGAGGGGCTTGATGCCCGGCCTAGCCTTCTCCAACGAGTTGATTAGCAGGGACGAAGGCCTGCATACCGACTTTGCATGTCTAATGTTCAGTCATCTCGAACAAAAACCTCACCCAGATATCGTCAAAAATATTCTGCACAGTGCTGTCATCATCGAACATGAATTTCTTACCGGTGAGAACTCTCTACACTCTCTGGCAGTGCGAGCTTGACAAGAAAGTTCACAGATGCTCTGCCGGTTGCATTAATTGGCATGAATGCTTTTTCGATGCGCCAGTACATCGAGTTCGTCGCCGATCGCCTAGCTGTATCCTTAATAAATGAGAAGATGTTCAACAGCTCCAATCCATTTGAATTCATGGAAAATATTTCGCTACCGGGCAAAACCAACTTCTTCGAAAGACGGGTATCAGAATACTCTAAATCCAATATCGAGCGCCGCGAGCATCTGTTGGCCAGCAAAGGACCGGCCTATGCTCCTCGTGACTTGTGCGTACAATCTTTTTAACTTACAACAACTTTTGACACCTCTGATTAGCACAATCGACGAGAATTTTTGAATTTCTGCTCGTGTTCACGTATTTTAAATGTCACTGTTGTCTCTGTCAAAGGCGCAGAAGAAACTGATGGAAGTTTTGGTTCGATGCACGTACCGTATGCGGTTCGTTGATGTCGTACTTGTTTCTGTGACTGTGTAGCACAAGCGCGGGGGCCGCAATAACGTAGGCACATGGTTCTTGAAGCACAAGCGGTAAATCAGCACATCAATTAGCGATTATATTACACTACACAACACACCATGTTCGCCATCGAGCCTGCACGTCGCGCTGCTGTGCCTGTCCAAACTTCCTGCGCCATGATCGGACATCTCACCAATGTCCAGGTGCGGGGCCTTCCGCGAGAAGAATCTCCCAGACTATCGCGATCGATGGCACCAAGCCATCGTCATCGCCATCGCCATCGTCATCGCCGTACTTATGTCACCTCCACTGCCGGCTTGCCCTCCACCTCACCTGGGTGAATATCCATCTGACTTTCTGCCCAGCTCCAAACTTTTCCTGCCTGAGCACATGCAGCCCTCAACAGCCCCTTCGAACACGCGCGCCCCAGAGATAGACAACTGATACGAAAGGTGGGAAGCGCTATTGATGTCAGATGGTGGTGGTGATGGTGAAGTTTTGAAAACGGGTATAGCGACGGCGAGACGAAGGGCGGCACCGTCGATCGCTAATGTCCGGATGACCCTTTTAGGCAAAGTCCCTGAGGCCTGGGTCGAATCTTGCGCGTGGGAGACTTTGGTTCCGCCACGGCGCAGTACTAAGTCAGGTCAGCGGGTATATGTGCGATTCGATCATTACAGTATAGAAGAGTGGACCAGCAACCGAATCCAGTGGTTTACAATGGATCAAACCATATCAATTGGCGAATGTATAGCCACTTTCAGTGCGTAGATAGGATAGTGAGAAATGCGGCCAAGTCTTCTAACTGATCTATTTGCGCAACAGGCATCACATCGCGCAGCGGCTGGTGGCAGCAAACTCTGAAACCGTACGGAACCAAGTGATGCTCCGGAAGTTGGGAGATAACGCGATAACACAGTCCCGATGACACCACACCGCACGATAGGCAGCTCAGGAGCGAAACTAGTGGTATCAATCTAGGGAACCGGTACATCAGAACCACTCGAACCACTTGGTCATTGCGAGCAATGATCTACCACCTGACATTCATTACACTCCGGGCCTTGGAGCCGCGCACAAGCCGAATATCGAATGAGGCACGTCACGTCCCCCCAAAAATCCCAACTTTATTATTTCTGGATCAATTCAATGGTTGACGATCCAGGTGCCAATAGTCTACCTTGTTGTTGGAACAAGCCATTTTTCATCTTCTGCCATGGCACAACTGCGTGTGAGTGACTATGCGATACGAATAGACTTTCGTTTCTGACCTTCAAACTTTGCCAGCCGTATCATGTGAAGGCTTTCCGTTCCATATGCGGAGGGCTACTCATGCCAATCCAAGTCGAAGTTGGACATCTGGCGGCATCCTCAAATTTCAATTCACCAATTTTGCAACCACTCTTAATCTGCCCTGTCTCCATAAAGGATTTCAATGTAACAATTATGGAAAGCACTTTCGATGTTTACATAGCATACCCCGGTGACAACATACGAAGAAACGCAAGCACTGCTATCGTTATCAAGAAGTTGAATCGCTATGCAAAGCTATCCACAAACATGCATGACAGAGACCGTGTGGCCGTCGTCACAGCCCTGGCACAGTAAGTCTTTGATGCTTCGCAATCTGCCCACTGACAAGTTACTTCCAGGTGTTTTGCGCGAGCCGCGGAGACAGAACTGATATCTGTCCCCCCTATCAGATGTGTTGATTACCAAATAGTCTCGGTATGTGACTTCGCTTTATTTGCCTATGAACACGTTATACATAACAATAAAAAACCCAGCGTGTTGTTATTGACGCCTATTCCACTGTGCGGTTTCTGGGCGTGAAACCAGGTCCTGTGAAGGTTTTTTGCGATCTCCATCACATTGGGGCAGGAATTATGATACCCAGCCTGACCTGCGTACTTCGATTACCTTCCACAATCCACCACAGAAGATTCACTGCTCGGACAAGAACGGCGAATAACGAGGAAATAGCAACAACCTTTGACGTTTTTTTTACTAGCAAAATCAGCCGCAACTACGAAAACATCAAACCACAAGCAGTATTCTTAAGGAAGATCGACAGTTTATACCTTGATATCAACACGCCATTGCTACTCACTCACGCGTCAATGGCGAGTGTATGGTAACTTTCCGCCACATTCATGCATGACATAACTTACAAACATATCCGTAGGTTCAAGACATTGGTCAGCCTATGAATTATAGGTCATGCACGCCTAGTTACAATCAAGTCCAAGCTATATCTTTGATTCACTCCCAAACAATATATTTTATCTGCCAATACTCGCTTCCAAGGTTATCGAACCAATCCTCGGCACCGCCCTAGCATGGTGGCGTGGGACGTCATGCCAAAGCCAAACCCCAGAAGTGGCGGCTGAGTTGCATAAAACGCCCGATGCCATCACGTAAGACTCGAAGAATTGAAATTTGTGTACCCAAAGTTTCAGACAACCGTGACGATCTCTGCTCACCCTTGACGTGTTGGGAACTGATATCGACAGGAAAACTAATGAGGCGCGTGACCCATATCTCGGCGGTGCGGTCCGCTGCTCTTGACAGAAACAAAATGCCGGCTTAGTCTCGGTCGGCTTGTCTCGCGGCATGCCAGGGCCTCTTCTACTTTTTTCAGCCACCTGCTCTTTACATTCGTCGTTGCTTTGCCATGAGCTCCATAAAACTCCTCAACGACATGCCTCACCTTCACTAGTACTATGCTCTTTCTTATATAAATCTCCCGAATTTTCAAATGAACTTGGCACTGCAAATTCATTCATACGAAACGGTGTAGGCGCTCAAAGCACGATGCTGGGATCCTATGAGTTCACCCTATCATTCTATCATCTAAAGCCCTTAACTTATACCGACACATTGGCATCCAAGCTATCGATGCAGGTGAATGATGTCTCTCTGGAACATGGTACGTCCAGCGAATATAAATTTCACTATCTTGCAATTGCTTCGACGAACTAATCTCACGTGGTCGGCCCAGACCAAACCACGAACCAGCCCAAGCATCGCGGAACATATTGATGCAATTTGCACTGCTCATACGAAAAAAACCACCCATGGTACCGCTCCTGATGACTTCGTATATCTATCATGACAATGTTACTAGCAATCGAGTGATCAACCCAAGGACTTTGGTCGCACATTGGCGAAATGAGCAAAAGTCTTTCGACCTACTAATCCAGACAATGTTTTGCCGCTCCGAGTCATTGGCTTTCGCGAACCAACTCAAAGCGGGTGCAAGCTTGTCTGGTTTGGAACAAATTTTGGGGTCAATTCTAATCTTGAAGTACTACACAGACTCTGCTCGTTTCCGCCTACAACGTCTTAAATTGCGCGACCGCATCCACTCTATCATCAACAAATTGCAGTACTATTTTAAACTTCAGCGGCTCGAGCTCCTCACATCAACCGTCAAAAACTGAACAATACTGATTTCATAGACCGAATGCATCATTGGCACAAAATACTATTTGAAAGCGTATCAGGAAAGGTAATTTTTGCGCCCCCAAATCTCAGTGCATGGCCTCAAAAATATCCAAATGCGACCAACCACTTTTCCCACCCGCACATTACACTCCACTCTGCTCTCAATATCCATTTCGCTTGGTCAATGGCAACAAAGCGCAAACGCACCTCAGCTTCTACTGAAGAGTGCGGTATCGACTTCGTCGGTGAAGATGATTCCAGTTTTTTCACCGAGAGATTTGGGCGTAGGGTAAGAAAGTTGATTTGTCTTCGAGGTCTAGCAGTACGGACACTGACTCGAAAGATTACAGATGAACGCGATGAACAGCCGCTACAGCCTACCTACGGACGAAGATGAAGTCAAGGTATACGCCGTGCCACACCCCCACCCTACATACCTCAATTTATCTGCAGCGTTCAGAGTTCCACCACAGAGTCCTTAACTGGGTCTTGGGAGGAAAAAACTACGCTGGCCCTGTAAAAGAACTGCTTAATAATTCTCAACGCATAAAACCAAAGCGGATACTCGACATAGGCACTGGTGGTGGCATATGGTAAGACACACCAAAACATAGCTCATCGGCCACTGACATGGACTCCCTGCCGCGCCATAGGGCCATCGACATCGCGGATGAATTCTCTGACGTCGAAGTTATTGGAGTAGACCTGGCACCCATCCAGAACCGGTGAGTCCCTACCTGGCACGTTATAACTAGCCAACGGTCTAAAACTTGGTATCGTCTGCCCAATGAAAGCTCTATGCCACACAACTGCTGGTGAGTATTCCTATCGTCTGACTTGCATGCCAATCTCTAACTCCAAATCAGGTTCGAAATCTGCGATCTCGACCAGCGAAAATTACCATATGAAAGCGACCACTTCGACGTAGTCCACGCAAGGGTACGCCGCCTGGTATATCGCTCTAAAGCTTCTCCATTGACATGTTTAACGACTTTTAGTCCATGCACCACGGAGTGAGCTATGCTTGTCACGCACTATCCCCCACTACAGCAAGCCTTGACAGATTAAAGATTATCCGCGACTCTTAAAGGAAATCGTCCGTATTCTGGTATACCCCTCTCGCTATCATCTCTACCCAATATCAATAACACTTCATACCCAGCGGCCTGGCGGCATTCTATTGATAACCGAACCAGAGACAGATCCACTTGTGAATGGCCGTCTCTCATCAGAACTCTCAGACTCCGGTATCGAATTAAATGTACGAGGATGGCACGAACTATGGCAGACCTATCGAAGATGCCTGCGCGCAAAAGGAATCGATTTAACAATACCGAAACGCTTGCGTAAATTACTCACGGACACTCGCGCTTTTCGGAAGGTCACCACTCAGGCGGCGGATGTACCTGTAGGGTTCTGGCCAGAAGGCAAGTTTATCACATGTAGTATCATGTTCCACTGTGAAGACCAGACGCTCATCTATCTCGATAGATGATACGCAGCTCTCTATTGGCCAACTATCCTGGATGGAACACGAACTTCTACTGCCTGCGATGGAGCCACTACTAATGGATTTGTCTCACAAGACGAAAGACGAAGTAAAAGTACTCATCCAGAACGCTCAACACGACCTTTATTACCCCGAAAACAAACTATCAAGGCGAATACATGTTGTTCACGCTATCAAAAAATTTGGACCACAGACCGCCCGCGTACGCGGCAAAACCAATAGATCCGACCTTCGCCACTAGTTAGAGATTTCCAATCACCATATACCACACGGCTCTCTTCCAAACGCATGCCAATATCCAGGAATCTGCTCGTGCTTACCTACTTTACCAGTCTAATAATACATACTAGCATTCACATTTTTCGATATATACAATATTAAATAAAGCCTATTGATATTCCATGGGCTGCAATCAATACTATTGGTCGGTACTTACATGTTCCTTTCAGCGATCCCGTCGCAAGTTAAAGGCGCCGCCTCACGCTCGACGAGCTCTTGAAGAGTAAAGCCTTCCCAAATGGTCATGGTAGCTGCCCAAGATTTGTAACTTGCACATTAAACCATTGGCCTATTAGAAAGCTTTGTGCCCGCAGCGCCACCGTATCTAGATTTGTGCCGTTCCGGGCTGGCCCGTTGTATGCGTTCCGACGCCTACTTTGCACGAGAATCGCGCTGCTCCCTAC